>VXAU01001096.1:92828-110335 GCA_013399695.1 Formicarius rufipectus | reverse complement strand
CCAAAAAAAAAGCCCCACTGTTTGAAGTTCTGGTAATGTGCATTCTTCATGGGTATCTGTTTTTTCTATGTCTTATTTTTTAAAGCTGAGTTTGTTAAAAAAAAAAAACAAACGGAAACATGCACTACATTTAATGCCTGATTTTAACTTCCCCACAGCTTCCCTGTTACAAAAGGTGGTGTTTGACCGCTGGAAATTCACAGTACCCTCCTGGCGTAAAAAGGTAGAAAGATATGGCCAGATGAGTTACCTAAGGTTATTTCTACACCCAAAGATAGAATTGAAGATATAGCAGAAGTAGCTTTAAACTAGTCAGCTTAGGTTAAATTTGCTATTAAGAAGTGGCAGCACACTACTTCATATGGTCAACAGAGGATCAACAAAATCTGGCAGGGAATTTGAGTAGACATTCATGTACTGGCTTCCAGGGAGGTCTGTGCTCTATAGAGTCGCTCTTACCCATACCTGAACTACCCAGTTCAAACATTTGTGTCTACATCAAGTACACCCACACTTACAGCCTCAGTTTAGACACGGAACTGTCTCTCAAGTTAACTCATCCTGGTTGGAGCAAGGCATTTGGTAGTTTCCACCTAAATAAACTGGTTTGATTTAGAACTGTGTGGGTGCCTAATTTCAACACAATATGTTAGCTACTGTGATAATGTCCTCATGGGATTCTAGTTTGAGGCAGTTTGGGGTTTTTTCCAGTTCCTCGTGTATGTAAAGACCACGCCAGGAGGAAAGAGGACAGGATAAATGGTGAGCTCTTAAATCTGACTTCTGCCCGATTGCCATTGCCAGTGCATCAGAAAGGCTCATCCCATGGTGTCTGGCAGAAGGCACGCTGCCAGATGAGTGCCTCTTCTTGATCTGTCTCCTTCCTTTTTAAAGTAACTGGGCGATTAAGAGGTTGTGTATTGGAGCCATTCTGTTAAATGGGATATATGGTAGAAATCCTTCTGCCTTTGTTGTTAACACACCCTATGGTTTTATCAGTTACCAGCAAGGGCTGAAAACTACAGAAGTATAGTTTCAGGCAATTTTTTTCTTTTTTTCAGTCCTCACTGAGAGTTTGCTCACCTCATGTAGCCAAATGCATATATTTAGCTAATGCTGGCCTGGTGTATATTTAGCTGCTCTGATAAATCCTGCCGTTTCCTATAAGTCTTGCCTTGTATGTACACAGGAGCATTCCTGGGAAAGCAACGTAGAATGCACCTGTAAAAATTGTCATGGTCTGCTAATAGTTGGATCTAAAAGAAGTGTTTCTGTAGTTGAAATGATGAAAGATCACGTCCTCACACATCTAACATAACTATTGCAGCAAAGATCTGC
Source organism: Formicarius rufipectus (assembly GCA_013399695.1). Classification (NCBI taxonomy): domain Eukaryota; kingdom Metazoa; phylum Chordata; class Aves; order Passeriformes; family Formicariidae; genus Formicarius; species Formicarius rufipectus. Next base: position 108,997 of record VXAU01001096.1, on the reverse strand, counting down.
AATAGAGGTCACGCCTACTGCACTGTGCACCTACTTTATCCACTGTAAGCTTATTTACCGACTATTCAATGGCACTGTGTCGTCGTTTAACCCAGCTGGCAGCTAAGCACCATGCAGCTGCTCGCTGACCTCCCTGCCCCCAAACCCAGTGGAATGAGGAGGAGAATCAAAAGTAAGACTTGTAGGTTGAGATAAGAACAGTTTAATATTTGAAACTAAATAATAATAGTGATAATAAAAAGACAAGTGATGCACCATACGTTTGCTCACCACTTGCTGACCAGTGCCAGACCCTGCCCCCAAACTCCAGTCACTGCCTTCTGGGTAACTCCCTCAATTTAAATTCTGGGCATGACGTTCTATGGTGTGGAATATCCTTTTAGCCAGTTCAGATCACCTGCCCTGGCTATGCTCCCTCACAGCTTTTTGTGCACCTCCTCACTGGCAGAGCATGAGACACAAGAAAGTCCTTGGCTTAGGATAAACATGACTTAGCAGCAATGAAGACATGAATGTTTTATCCACATTATTCTCATGCTGAATCCAAAACACAGCACTGTATCAGCTACTGAGAAGAAATTATTCCAGCCAAACCCAGGATATATTGATGTTTATTCAGAGCAGATTGAGTTTTTTGAATCTGACTCCTCTCTATTTCAGTGCATACTAGCCAAAATGACTACAATCTGATGTTTTGGATATATCATCCATGTTTGAAATATATTTTTAAGAGGACACCATCAGCAAAAGTTAAAAGGACTTGTAGTAAAATTCCTTTCTCAGTCTAGTCCAGCAACTAAGATTTCTTCCCCATGAAACTCTAATTGCTCATAGGCAGTTGGTGGTTTTGGTCCTCCTCTCTTTATCTGCCCTAGTGGAAAAGCAGGTGTTGTCTAAAAGATCTAGTGAGCATAAGTATAACTTAGAGTAAGTGTGGAAATTATTCAAATATTCCCATGAAGAAGGCTTACAAAGTAGCAGTGTGGAGATCCCTCTTCAGGATATATGGCATAAATGTACAGTGCAGGGAAAGTGATCTTCAAAGTAGGCAGGTTACAAATGATTTAGAATAAAGCCAGTATTTTATACTTGTCTTAAAAGCTAAGAGCAAGTGTAAAACTAAGTGCAGTCTTGACTGGCTTCTAATGGAAGCATGTTTTTTGCCACCTAGATAAAATTCTGGACTAAATTCCAATTGTATATAATAGGGCTTTGTAACAAACTGGCCTCAGGCTGAAAAAAAGGCATAGCTTATGACTATTATTTCCACTCCAAAATAAATAGCAGCAATTTAATGACAAGGCATATATTTTTAAAAATTGTCTATTGACTGGTATCAGTATAAAAATAATTAATAGAATTTTAAGATATTCACGTCAAAAGATAATGAGGCCTAGGAGGCATTTCCGTTGACTTCAGTCAGTTCTGGCAGGTCTGTATGTTTCCAATTTTTCTATTCATTGTTTCTTTTCTTGTTATGTAAGGGGTGTTATCTAGCTGCATGCCTTAAGTGAACATAGGTAAGTGTATGGCCAATGACTACCTTTACCCTGAGCTAATTACACAAGTGCATACATCCCCCTAGTGTGGTGGTAATTTTTTATTATGGCAACTATAAAAAGATGTAGAAGTGCTACCATCTGTGTCTGTGGAGCACAGTGATCTGTCACAGATACCTAAAAAAAGATCTTTTATTCTGTGTATTTTCCTTGGTTAGTTGAAACCAATTCTGGTTTTAACCATGTTATGTATGCATTGAGTCCTTAATTTTAACAATAAGGTAGTTATTTTATTGCTTTTTATCTTTTGTTTTTAACAGTGACATAATTATCCTGTTACTTTGAAGGAGACCCCTGTCCTCAGCTGACAATATACCAGTACAGTGTGTGTGTGTGTGTGTAAGCCATATTGTTTTATTTTCTGTATGTGGACAATGGAGAGCTTAGAATATTACTGGCAAACTGAACAGGCTGTTCAAAGACTAGAAATTGCTTTATGTTTATCTGAAGTGCAGGTCAATTCCCCATTAATTTGAGTATGCACTTAATTAGCAAGTTTTTACTATGTCACTGATAATATGAAACATTATTAAACTCTCATGTTCAATACATGTATAGAATGTTGGTAATCAAAACAAGTATTACTAAGCCTTGAAGAAGTCTCACCTGCCCTTATAATTTGTATTAATTATATCTCTCCATTATTATACCTTATATAACCTTTCTTCATTCCTACCTAATCATGTTTTGTGTCAACAGTTTTACTATTTGTCAGACCTCTATGCCTGTAATTACCCAGGTGATCTGATAAAAATCCTAGGAAAACAATGTTTGTTTTGTCTATAAATATCAGCATAATTCAATGGCTTTTGTTAGCAAGCCTTAGTTAAAAATTGTCCTTTTTGATCCATATGTGGCAATTTGTAACCTCTACTGAAGTTGTTCCATTGGTTGTTGTATGTAAATATATAGTTTAATTTCTGTAGTGTTTTTGTTACTCTTCAAAAAAAACAGGTTTATCACAGATGAGGTAGGTACATGCCTTTTTAAAGGTCATTCTCCCAACCACTATTGAGACTAGTCTAAGAATTTCTGTTTCCTTTTTCTCATATTTATTGCTTGTGAAATGCTATTACTTAGTTTGTGTTCATAGTGTATTAGTATCTTTAGGCTCTACCCACTCTACCAAAATGTACAATCTGTGCTATAAATTGACCTTGTAAAACAGACCTGCACTTATTAAACTGTGTGCTTTTTTTTGAAGCTAACTTCATTTCCAGAAATACATGTTTTCCACTTAGCACCGCTATAGCAAAGATAGCTATGGGCCAAATTCAACTCCCAATAATTAAATAGATTCTTCTTTTTTAAATACAGGTTTGAATGATCTCTTCTGAGTTTGTGAGAGACATGTTATATTTTGAGGAAAAATATGACTTTCATCCTAGAAAAGAACAAAAAAGCAGAAGTCAGAAGAAAGGATTTCTTGTGTTCCAGTGCTACCTTCTTTTGTATGACCCATATGAAGGAGTGTAGAGCAAAAGGTAAAGATTCAGATTATTCACATACCTGCATTTGAATTTTCAGTCTAGCAGTAGCTACTACACAGTCATCTGTATGAATAATGTTTATTCTTAGCATAGATGGAGTGCAAAAAAGCAAGTAAGAATAAAGGTGTTCTCACTATGTTAGCTGTAGATATTGCTCTTATATTTATTTTCTCACTTGGTGTAGCTGAAGCAAAATGTATTATTAAGATTTTTAGTGTTTCATCAGAGGGGGAAAAAGTAGCAAGTCGTAGAAATATGAACCCACCAAACTCATTTTTATTTGACAGTTAAGCTCTAAGACTGGTAGAAAACACAGATTCCTTAGTTGTCTGTTGTCGTGGTTTAACCTCAGGCAGCAGCCAAATACCACACAGCTTCTTGTTCACTCCCCCACCAGTGGGATCAGGAAGAGAACTGGAAGGATAAAAGCTGGAAAAGTCATGGGTTGAGATATGAGTTTAATAGGGATGGCAAAAGATGCCCACACAAGCAGAACAAGGAATTAATGCACCACTTCCCATTGGGAGGCAGGTGTTCAGCCACCTCCAGGAGAGTGGGCCCTCATCATGTGTAGCAGTTGCTCAGGAAGACAAACACCATCACTCCAAACATACCCCATTCTCCTTCTTCTCCCCACTGTATATCCTGAGCATGATGCCATATGGTCTGGAATATCCCTTTGGACAGCTGGGGTCACCTGTTCTGGCTGAGTCTCCTCCCAACCTCCCATGCACCCCCAGCCTCCTCCCCAGTGTGGCAGCACAGAAAGGCTTTCACTCTGTGTAAGCCCTGCTCAGCAATAACAAAAACTCTTGTTACACACCAGATCAGTTATTGGGTCAGAACCACCTTGTGTGAGTACATCTCTGTGTGCGTGTGTGTATTGGGAGGGGACCAGGCCTCCAGCACAGTGTCCAGATGGTCGCTGAGATTCACTCCCACATGGCATGGGGCACCTGTCGGTCAATAAGGTTCACCTGGTAACGTGCCCACACCACACCTTCCTGAGCCCCTAACCCAGGCTCAGATTGGCAGTGACAGTGAGAACACTGCCCCTCGCCCTGGCCTGGAACTCTAAGAGTGGCCGGTGGGTCAAAGGCCCCACCTGGGGGCTTTGGCTATAGAAACCAAAACAAAGGAAGAGGCTCACAAGGAAGTCTTTCTTGTGATGGGCCCTGGTCTGTTTCCCTTGAAGCTGTCAACGTGTGACTTCAGTGGTAACTATGTTCTTTCTCCCCTCTTTTTTTCTCTTTATTCTTTCTTCTCTTAATCTCTCCTTCCTTATTCTTTTCTTCCTCTTGTGGGTAACTGAAACACACACTTTCTCTAAGTTGTGGATACCTGACTTAAGTTGCATGGAGTTAGTCTTTGCTAAGTATAACAAAAGTGCCTTAACATAGCAATGCTTGTTAGTCCTGGTAAACTGTTGTAGTGCTTTTGTGAAGTTGCATGTTATCTTTGTAAAACCCTTTTTGCCAAAACACCTGTATTCTCATCAAATTAAAACAAATCTCTTAGAGAAAAACATGTAGGTATTCTCTGGATGTTAACTCAAAGTACCAAAGAACCAAGAGTTTTATAAGGGTTTGTGTGAGTGAAATCTCTTGAAGCCTGAAATTAAAATGTAACACCTGGTAAAACTAGGCCACCGGGACTGGCGTGTAACACCTCTGTTATCAACCCTGCTAATCAGCACAAATCCAAAACATAGCCCCATACCAGCCACTATGAAGACAATTAATTACCCCAGCCAAAACCAGCACAACTACGCATACAGTTTTTTTGTTACGAGCTGTTTCTACAAAATCATTGCCTTATTTCTAGGTTTGAAGTCAAAAGGTTAAAGAGTGATGTTGAAGGGCAGTAATTCATGTGGCAGTTACTAACTTCAAAATGTCCTAATTTTTGTGTAATGTATTTATGTACTAGATACACTTTCAGATTGTATTGCTGTTGGTGGCATGCAAGCAGTAAAATCTTATATCGAGCAAACAAAATACTTGCTTAGACAGGCTGGAAATGAAAATTGTTATCAATCCTTGTAAAGTTTTCATAGCTTGTTTCCTGTTTCATCATCAGCCTACATTTAGAAAGGCAGGCAAAATTTCTTGTAATCCTAATGCTTTCTGATTAATTTCTACTCAGAGCAGAATAGGAATCCAACCCATCATGTCCTTTTCTGTGAAAATAATTTTTCTTAGATCTTGTTCTTTGTGCCTAGTATGAGATTGATTGGCTCTGACATTATTATAACTTCAGATAAATGGTACAAGAGCATAATGTGATGCTCCTTCATGTCACTGAAAAATTACTGGAAGCCTTAAGCCTTAGGATTCATTTGTTATTAATTTTAACAGTTCTTGGAGGAGAGAGGTGAGAGTTTCAAGGCAGCTGACTTAGGGGGGAAAAAAGGGATGTGGGCACTTGCAAAATTATAGATAGGCAATCTGAATTTCAGGAACTGGGAAGGCCCTGAAACAGCAAACACTGTAGCATCATAGGCTATAACAGGTAGATGAGAGGCTCTGTAGGAGCCAGTACACAGTTGAAAAGAAAAAAGTGTGTCAGACCAATTGAATCTTCTGTAACATCTGCTTCTTCCCCTCTACCCAGAAAGACCTGTTGTCTTGTCAGAGGTCTCCACCTAGCAAAGCTTGTAACAGCGCCTCAGATGAAGCTGTCACAGGGAAGCCAGGGTAACAAATTAAACCTCTAGTGAGAGGATGCAAACTTGTACTTGGTGAATGGCTCATATCATCTAGTTGCAAAGCAAAAGATGCGTGTGATTGCACCCATGCCTTTACCCACTTTCATTCTGATGAAAGATTTTCTCTCGAATCAATCAGGCAACACCAGCCTGTAAACATGTGGAAAGTTAGGTGTGGAACTGCTGAGTTGTGCTGGAGACCAGCCTGAGTTGAAGCATGCACAAGGCACAGAGAGAGCAGTGCAGGCACGGCCGGGAGTGCCCAGCTGGGTATCGGGACTGCCTGGCCGGGTGGTTTTGCTGCAAACACGACAACCTGACCTGGGGCACCACTAACCGAGGGGACAGTGGGTGCCCAGCTGGGACCGGTGAACCATGTAAATACAAACGTGATTCATTCTTTTTTGAACAGGAAGAGTAATGCTTCCACTCCACAGGACACTGTTCAGGTGTGCTTGTCTAATGCCGTGATGTTCGAAGAAATCGTGGGGACAAAAGATAGGATGTCTAGAGAGCTTGACCTTCGAGGGAGGGCTAGGTGGATGACGCGACTGTTGCACTGGGCTATCTGCGGCGAGGCCTTGGGCTTTCCCTGGGGCCCGGGGCAGGCCGGACGCGGAGGCTCAGCCGGGCAGGTGTGTGGTGCTGCTGGGGCGGGCCGGGCCGCGTTTGAATCGCCGTCCCGTGCTGCCCCGCGGCCGCCGCTCGCTCATTGGCCGCCTCTCATTGGCTGCTGCTCGCTCATTGGCCGCCGCGCATTGGCTGCTGCTCGCTCATTGGCCGCCGCGCATTGGCCGTCCCTTCATTGGCCGCGCCGGGCGCTGCGCGGTTCAAAGCGGCGCGCGCGGCGGCTTCTGCGAGTGCGAGCTCCGGTAGCGTTTGCGCTCCCACTGCGGCCCGGCATGGCCTCCTTCAGCTCCCAGGGCGGCGGCGGCAAGAAGGAGGAGAAGGGCAAGAACATCCAGGTGGTGGTGCGGTGCAGGTGGGTGAGCCGGGGGGGGCCGGCCCGGGACACGCGCGGGGCGGTGCCGAGGCCGCTGCCGCGGGACGGAGACTGGGGCGGTGCCGAGCGGGTGTGCCCGTGCCCGGCGGTGGGCGCCCTGTGCCGGTGTCCCCGGCCACGGGCACCCCCTGCCCACCCCCGCCGTCGGGCAGCGCGGGAGGCGGCCCCGGGTGCCCGCGGGGCAGCAGCACTGTCGCGGAAGAGGCGCTGCTGCTCCCAGCCGCTTCTTGCAGCTGAAAAGGGCGAAAAGTTGCAGTTTCCCCTCGTAGTTAATCGAGCTGCGTAGGAGGCTTAAAAAGAGCGAGATGAGGGTTAGTACGACTGATGTTCAAGACGCACAAAACCCCAAGATGAATTTTTATCGTCCTTGGGAAGCCACTGCGCTCAAACAGCTGATGAAATTGTTGCTACAGCACTTCCTTTTATCGTCCACATAATGTCACTGATGCGGACTCTGCAGTCGAAAAGCTATGGGATGGGGTCGACTGCCTAAGTAATAACGACCAATTGCATTTTTTATATAAATTTATTTTTTTAATTAAATGATAAATTTCATGTACCATCAGTTAGGTTCTCGGTGTATTTTGGGGTGACTTCAAAGAATTGCTCACTGATAGTAGGTCTTAATCTTAAAGAGTTGCTTGTTAAAACTGCAATAATGGTAATGTGTTAAGAATAGTGTTGGAAATACCATTAGAAGTTGGGAGGGGTTGAGTCAGAACTGGAAGTGTGAGGTTACGTGTGTTTTAATGCCTTTTGTGATCATATTCTCAAGCTTGTGAGTTCTACAGATGCAAAATGAAAATAGATTAAAAGCAGTTTTCCCTTTTTCAATAGTACTGAAAAACTTCAAGACAAATGTTATTGGATTGGTGAAAAGTGTTGATGTGAGTCAAGGCTATCGCAAAAGACTAAATTTATTGAAGCAATTGAGTTTGAAACAGTCAAGAGCAATCATTTTCTGTTTTATCACTCCCAATTGTTCTAGAGTAGCCTAAGTATCAGTGTATTTTTTAATTAAATATAATGCTCAATGTGACTAGCATTAGGATTGTCCATGGCATAGTGTTCTCCTTTCCTTGCAACTCATAGTCTAATTCCTATGTCAAGTCTCTAACCCTAAAAATTATCTTGCTCACCCTTGTTCTTGCTGCTTGTAGAGCTTTTCTTTTTTTTTGATAGCTTCAGTCTGTTTGAGGGAGTAAATGGTTTTTCCACCTTTCCTTTTTCTTCTGCATTGACAGGTTCTCCTTATCTTACAAATATGTAGGTAGATGTCATTGTGTTCGTTTGTTTCCTTGTTTGCTCCCAAAACCGGATCTGTCTGTGAATATCAAAAACCTTTCCAAGCAATGCATTTACTATGGTTTGGTAAAACAGGAATTTGGAAACTTAAAATGCATGCATTAGTATTGTCAATATGCACGATAATGTGCTTTGTATGTAAGGGGATGAACCTGTGATCACGTTACCGTGGCAAACCAGACTGCTGCTTGTCCAGTGGTGATGGTGATGACCTGTACGGTCTGTCCCTGTTCTTCAGACTCGCCACAGTGTTCCCTTGTGTCACAGTTGTGGGCTGCACAATCCCCTATATTAGACTAGGTCAGTGTTACACAGCAGAATATACTTATTTTTCAGCTTTCTGTTATTTTAGAAGTCACAAAACGAAAGCTGTAACTTGCTTTTGTGAAAAAGATTTTAGTGATCATCTGTTGTAACCAAAGCGTCTGGTGGTCTATGTAGAATCTGACACTTCAGCCTCAGTGCCATGTTGAGGAAGACATACTAGCCACAAGGGTCAGGAAACTCAAGATGCCATGTGCTTGTGGGTTTTCTGTGCGGTGTTTTTTTTTTCTTTAATATAGCTTTAAAGGGCATCTGAAGTGTCTCTACTGTCAAATTATTTTAAAGACTAACAAGGTTGTAGACGTATTTTCAGGTTAACCATGCAGATGATCTGTACAGGTAGCATAGACATTCAGTGCAATAGTGCTAATAATCATGCCATTAGTTTTCAGCCCATGGTCACCCTCATGCTTTTTAGGCGATACTGTTGGAAATGTCCCTTGAAGGATAATGGTGTGCAGCAGGTTTGAATTAAATTAGTGGTGAAACAAAATGTGCACTATAAAGTTCCAAGAATTTTATTGCACCTCTATTAAGCCAGATTAGTGTGATTGAGCTTTAATTAATCAGGACTTTCCCTCTCCCCCCCTCCCCCCAGATCTGATGTTTTGACTGTCTTATTAAATAATATTCAAATACATCAACATTATAAAGGTTCTGGTATTGCTATTTACTGTCCTGCAATTAGGAGGGTCTGTTGGTATTTCTGGTGCTTTGGAGTCTTGTGTCATCAGTACAAGATGTAGGCATTGCTGCTTGTGTAAGTAAAAAACAAAAGAGGAAATTGAAATTAGCACAATAGTGAATCAAACTAACTTGGATGTATAAGTGTTTTCCTTGTTTGAATGTTTTTATTTATACAGCTATTTGATATATTAAATCTTCTACACTCCCTGCAATTGAACATGTTCTAATGCATATTAGCTTCATGTGCATCTAGGTGATCTTAAAAGGTTTGTTAAAAATATGTGTGTAACAAACAAAAAGCTATAGACACTTGATTTGTCCCACAGCAATAGAAGGAAAAACAAGGATTTATAGACTGCCGAATTATGGCATTTTCTTTTTAAAAAATTACAAAGTTAAAGACTTTGTTCCTTTTGGCCAGTTATGCTATTCTAGATATTTAAAATGTGATATTTATTACCGCTTTATCAGTTTGTGTTCTTGTTAGCTGATATTCTTTACTCCTGTCTTTTTAGGCCTTTTAATGCCTCAGAACTTAAAGCAAGCTCCCATCCGGTTGTAGACTGTGATCAAGCAAGAAAGGAAGTTAGTGTTCGCACTGGAGGAGTGACTGATAAGACATCAAGGAAGACTTACACATTTGATATGGTTGGTAACTGCTTGTCAAGCTGGGGACTTCTAGGAAGAAGCTAGTACATTTCTCTGATATGGTCTGACTCCTGTACAGTGTGATGCTATACATTATTGTGCACATAAGTGGGATGTGTTTTCTTTCTGTCAATAGGTATTTGGAGCTCAGGCTAAGCAGATTGATGTTTACCGGAGTGTTGTGTGTCCCATTTTGGATGAAGTTATTATGGGTTACAACTGTACAGTGTTTGCGTAAGTAAGCCAGTAATGATTATTAGGGGGGGGTTATTTGAATTTTGGTTTCTTGTTTACATTTTTTTTTTTTCCTCACAGTTATGGCCAAACAGGTACTGGTAAGACTTTCACAATGGAAGGGGAGAGATCACCCAACGAGGAATATACTTGGGAAGAGGTATATTTTCACTCCTGAGATTTCTCTTGTCTGTACTATAGTTCAAAGTTGGAAACTACAGAAGACTAAAGAAATCTGAAAGTTTGTGTCTTTCACATCCTGAAGCTGCCTTTCCTTAACTGTAGATTAACAAATGGTCTCATTCATTCAAATGAAAAGCAAAACTTCACATCTTTAACGTGTTTCATACAACTCTTGGCAATCTCTATATAGAAGATCATCTTTGTCCGAAGTATTCTTGCTTATATCCAATCAGGCTGAAACTCCACCCTGTAACCCCAAGTACAGTTATAAATTCTTCTCTTTAATTTATAGGATCCACTAGCAGGTATAATACCCCGTACGTTGCATCAAATATTTGAAAAACTCACAGAGAACGGTACTGAATTTTCAGTGAAAGTCTCTCTTTTGGAAATCTATAATGAGGAGCTTTTTGATCTTCTGAATCCTACTCCTGATGTTGGAGAAAGACTGCAGATGTTTGATGACCCTCGAAACAGGGTTAGTGCTTACAAAACTTCTTGTCTGAAGGCTCTCAATATTGTTGAGAGATACATAGTAAACATATATTACTTTCTGACAGAGGGGTGTAATTATTAAAGGCTTGGAAGAAGTAACTGTACACAACAAAAATCAAGTCTACCAAATCCTGGAAAGGGGTGCAGCAAAGAGAACAACTGCAGCTACTTACATGAACGCATATTCCAGGTACAGATCTTCCCCATGTCAGAAACTTTCTTTTGTTTTGTATTAAAGAGAATCTTACTGAAGAAGTAAAACATGAAGCTATTCCAAACCTGGCATGATCTTGAGATTGTGTATTGCAGTGCAGACTGTCCAATGTGAGTTTGAAAGCCAGAGTTAAATCTTCCTCTTATGGCATCCTTGTGGAATGATTGTAATCAATGTTATGAAAAGGTGTCATGGTTTAACCCCAGCCAACAGCCAAGTACCACACAGCTGCCTGCACCTGCAGGATGGTGCAGAGAATCAGAAGGGTAAAAGCTGCAAAATTCCTGGGTTGAGATAAAGAATGTTTAACTAGGAAAGCAAAAGTCACGCACCTAAGCAAAACAAGGAATTAATGCACCACTTCCTACAGGCTGGCAGGTGTTCAGCCATCTCCAGGAGAGAAGGGCCCTGTCATGCATAATGGTTACTTGGAAACACAAATGCCATAACTCCAAATGTCTCTTCCCCCTTACTTCTTCCTTCCATTGTATATGCTGAGCATGATGCCATATGGTCTGGAATTTTAAATACCTTATTTCTATGTACACACATAAAGATACACTTGATAGAATAACTGTATGTATTAAAAGTATGTAATATGCAATTCATGGGCTAAATGTATTCCCTAAAAAGAGCATGGATGCATAACTTGCAGCAGTGTCATGTAGCAAGTAGATAATTTGACTTTATTGGAATGTCTGAAACTGGTTTCTTTTGCAGCCGTTCCCACTCTGTGTTTTCGATTACAATCCATATGAAAGAAACAACAATAGATGGAGAAGAACTTGTTAAAATTGGAAAACTAAACTTGGTAAGCATTCAAACGAAGTGTTGCTGATTGCACTCTTAAAGTCATGAACTAGAGTTCATTAGAGTTTTTCTTCTGATAAGGGGGAAAATGGTTTTCCTAAAGTGATACGAACTGTGTTTGCCACTCTGAAGAATGTCAATCCCATTTGTCATCCCAGTGTCTCCTGAAGAACTCTTAAGTTATTTTATGTGTCCTGCAACTCTTATGGGGCAAGCATTCTTCAGGGAGATTTGAGACAAAAGCATAACCTTCTTTTCAGGTTGATCTTGCAGGAAGTGAAAACATCGGTCGATCTGGGGCAGTTGACAAAAGAGCTCGTGAAGCTGGAAATATCAACCAGTCTCTCCTGACACTAGGAAGAGTGATTACTGCTCTGGTAGAAAGAGCCCCTCATATTCCGTACAGGGAATCTAAACTTACAAGAATTCTTCAAGACTCTCTTGGAGGACGGACAAAAACATCAATAATTGCCACAGTTTCTCCTGCATCTATAAACCTTGAGGTAAATTTAAAGTCTGAAAATCTATTTCTAAAATAAATAGTATATTTTGCTAATGGCAAAAATGAGGTAATTCCTCAAATTGACCTAGTCTTATGTCTGTTTTTCACAGGAAACATTGAGTACACTGGAATATGCCCATAGAGCAAAGAACATAATGAACAAGCCTGAAGTTAATCAGAAGCTAACAAGAAAAGCTCTTATTAAGGTAACTAGTCAGATATCTTAACAAATGAAGTTACCAGTTAGGTTTGATTTCCTTAATGTAGTCTTTGCCATTCAGGAATTATGAGGATGTGGAGAAGCTGTAACTAGTAGCTGTGCTTTTCTGAAGTGATTGTAATCACTTAACTGATGCTTTTAAACTAGAGCTGCTCTACTGGCACAGAATTAGTCACTTTGCAGATACTGAAACTGTTGGTAAGACAAGTTGAACAGAGGGCTCTTGGTACCAGCTGTGGTTCTGTGTGTGGATTACATGTTTACAAGTTAGTAGAGAGCCAGTAAATGACAGGTTTTTTCCTGGAGGAATTGTATTAGTAGGTTCGTTCCCTAGGAAGTGCCTGAATTAAAGTGAATTTGTCAGTAAGTACAAGTGAGGAGCCAATGTAAAGTAGGTCTGTGCAACTAAGGAAGCTGTGATTTCCACTATAATATGCTAGATGCAACCAAGTAGGATTCAAATGGAAGCTTCCAATGCTTTGCATATATCCAATATACATCCAACAGTATGAATTTAAATGATGCTGTACTGAACTTAGAAGTGAAGTGCTTTGCTCCCATGTTTATGCAAAAACTTCTGTAGAGCACTACCTCTGTGAAGTATCCCTTAAGCTAAATATCAAAACCAATGTAGAAACATTCATGTTTACATGTGATTGTTTCCTTATGCAGGAATACACTGAAGAGATCGAGCGTCTGAAACGAGACCTTGTTGCTGCACGAGAAAAAAGCGGTGTCTATATTTCTCTTGAAAACTATGAGTATGTCTTCAATATTTCTGTAAAATTAGCAGCAACAAATCTCAGATATTGGTACCTATGATACAGAAGTATTTTCAGATCTATTTTCATGCCAGAAAGTTGAAGGAAAATCAGGAAAACTTAACTGGCTGGTCAACTTGTTCTTTAGAAATTACTATTACACAGATAAAACCTAATAGACTTGCACTGAGAGGTTTGTTTATATGTTGAATAATTACCATAAGCATAATCAGGATGCAGATTTTACACCATGCAGCTTTTCCTTCAGGGAAGTTCATACAGGAAATCAAACTCAGTATAGTTTACTTCACTTTCAAGAGGGCTAGTTTACACAGAAAGCTTACAATGGAAAATTGTCTTATATCTTTTTTGCATTAAATAAAAGTTACCTCCTTTTCATCTAGAAGTTAGCAATTCTTATTTTCTTAAATTCCTGAAAATACAGTGTAAAAACCTGTAGATAGCCTCAAAATTGTCTCCTACTTGACTAATTTGTTTGTTTTAATCCTTGCTTGAGAGCCCTTAATGGAAAGCTGACGGTTCAGGAAGAACAAATTGCAGAATATATTGACAAAATTGGTGTAATGGAGGAAGAAGTTAAAAAAGTAAGTGATATTTTTCAACTGTTGTTTCAATCTGCCAACAAATGAAAATTATTTCCTCTTTTCAAAAGGAGGAAAAAATTTTGAGCAAAGAACAAGTCAGATGTTGATTGTTGTTGTTAAACTTTCCCAATTAGTCAAGAGGAGAAGCTTCCTATTTATTTTTTAAAAGCTGTTTTCATGTCTGTTACTTTAATTTGCTTTGATGGTTTTTCAGCAAGAAATCTGCTTGTAAAATGGTATCATTTCAGTTGATAGAAATCTGCTTTAGGAGCTCATTGTTTAAGAGAAGTGTAGGTATTAATTTGCTGGAACATGTAACTGTTCTATGTAATCAGCTTTACTCAGTCTCTTACTATCTGCTTATGTTTGTTTAGTTGGATTTTTTTCTCTTTGTCCTATAGCAGTAGTTTCTTCTTGTGTTTTGAGTTGGGAAGCAAGGGATTATTACAATGAGAGTGGTGTTGGGTTGATATTTTCTGTGAATACAAAGACTATACAAACCTGTAGTTTAGGTTTAAGACCTTACAGCTAAAATGACATTGCAAAATGACAATTTGCCTTCTGGCACTTTAACATAATTTGAGACATGTCAAGTGAGTGTGTTGAATTTTTTTAAAGTGGAGTTGCCCTATTGATGTTTGTCTTCCTCTTTAGATCACTGAACTGTTCACAGTTAGTAAAAATGAACTTGAACAGTGTAAAACAGATCTGCAAATCAAGGAGAAAGAGCTAGAAGAAACACAAAAAGATCTGCAAGAAACCAAGGTTCATCTGGCTGAAGAAGAATATGTGGTTTCTGTTTTGGAAAACAATGAACAAGAACTTCATGGCACAGCTAGCAAGGTTGTCTCAGTTCTTGCACCTACTGTAAAACAGCTTCTTGTGTTTAGGACTTTCATGGGCTGTTCAAAGAAATCAATTGTGATGCGAGTGAGACAAGTTCAATTTAAGATGGAAAACTGGGATTAGATTGCAGGACTTTCTCTGTGGTAATGTTGACAGTTAACTGCTAAACATGCTGGTTGGTCTGGAACTTACTTTCCTTCAGGCTAGTTTGTCATGAGAGTTCCAGTGCTCTGCATTATATTATGAATTGTTTTGCAGAATATGTAGTTTTCTTTTAGAAAGTTATGACTGCTTCTACAAAACAGTAAATTATATTATAAATAATCTAGTCTAGGGGAGGATGTTCCTGCCCAAGGAGTAGGCTTAGAAGCAGCTAATTTTTGAGGTCCCTTCCAACCCCAAACCATTCTGTGAACTGGGATAGAAAAATAGCAAAAAGCTTTGAGTAACATTGCCCTGTCACCTCTATATTCTAGGGTACGGCTTTGATGTCTTTGTATATTGGTCATAATTATCAGAACAGACTTGATGGAGGGAGAGAGACTGTCTTGCTATTTAAAGTGCAAAGTGATGAAATTTGTGTCTTTAAGGCAACATGACAATTTCTTTCTATTTGGGTTCCTGTAAGGTTGGAATGGAATGCCTGGTTTTTGCATGTGGGTCATGGAATGTTTCTCATCAGTAGAGAAATAATTTATGCCAACTTACAACAATAAGATTCTGCTATTTTTATGAATTCTAGATTATTTATCACAGAACTAGTACTGGAAACCACTTGGTTAAGTACTGTATTAAAGAATATATTTTCTGATAAATTGTTCAGAAAAAGTTGAAGTGATCAGGAATTTTGTTTTGAGCCAAATCATACCTTAATGTCTTAAATACTGAAGATGACATTTATTAATGCTTTGGCTTCAAACCCAGACAAATGGTCTCTAAATAGGTGATTTTTTTCATGCTCTAAGACTATAAGTTATGTAACACTGAGATTCAGGGCAGTTGTAATTTGATAATGTGAAGGGAAATATCTTTCTAGAGAGAAAACTTCTTTAGCTCAGAACTATTGTTGGTTTTCCTTATATATGCTTGACTTCTTGTGTAAACACTGAGTAAAATAACCTAAAAATTTATAGTTACTTAGTACAGTTGAAGAAACAACAAAAGACGTATCTGGGCTCCATGCGAAACTGGACCGTAAGAAAGCTGTTGATCAGCACAATGCTGTTGTCCAAAATACGTTTGCAGGACAAATGAATGCTCTGTTCAACAAAATACAGGATTCAGTTAGTGAAAACAGTTTGAAGCAGCAAGACATGTTGACATCTTACACAAATTTTATAGGTAAGTGTAATACCTGTATCAGTAGTCATCCTGAATTTTTTGCAATAGGCTCAAAAACTGCTTCCTAAAATGGATCTCCTTTAGGAAAGGTGAAGAGGCTTTGCTTTGAGCCATGTAATGATTACAGTCTCTGGGACAATTAACAACCTTCCTGAGCTGTAAGAGGCAAGAAAATGATGAGCAATAGAGTTCCTATCTTACAGGGGAACTTTTTAAAAAATTTTTGAGAGAAATT
>VXAU01001096.1:65400-92762 GCA_013399695.1 Formicarius rufipectus | reverse complement strand
TCCTGTCTATGAGTTCTTCAACAGCTGATATTCTTGTCTCAGTTACATCAGCATCTTTTGCCTCTGTTAAAGAATTGGTGTCTGCTGAAGTTTCTCACATGTTTGAAAAAATAGCACAGCATGAGAATCTATCACTTGACTGTAAAGCTGAGCTGCTGAGATTAATTGTTAGTACACTTACATACTCTTATGCTACTTATATATATGAAACTCTTCTTGATCAAAAGGAGTTCTGTAAATATTATATAGATTTTTTTTCTGATGCTCTTTACCTGTATCTGCTTCAGCACCTGACTATGTCCCTCCCCACTTGCCCTCTCCTGGCACTACCACAAACTAATGTACTGTATAGCAAATACTATAACAGCAGTGCATATAGATATGTACATAGATAACTTCTTACAAATGTAGATGAAGGAAGGAAAAGCCATATTATGTTTTACCTTTTTATTTTTTTTTTCCTGCTGTTCTTAGAAGGAACATGAAACTGGATTAGGAAGAGCATTAAATAGCTTGACACCAATGGTAGAACTTGTCCTGGGGTTAAACACTCAGTTTCAGAGTAACATGAAGAAATATTCTGCTGTGGCTGACCAGGTAATGCATATGACTATTCTCTTTATCTTATGCTCTTCTATTTAATTTAATTTACAGGTAACATGCTCTTTGTTTTTCTGCAGTGTGTCAGAGTGCTGGTCTGGCCTTTTCCCCTTATGCTATCCCATGAGTTCTACCTTTTAAATCTTTCAGTCTTTTTTCCATTTCTGAGTGTGGTAAATTTGCTTGTTACCTATATGGGCACAACTGCTCACCTAAATGCCTCAGAAGAATGGTAAAACCTAGATGCTTAAATCTATATGTAACAAATATTTGGTAATGTAATATACTCCCTACTCTATTTTAGAAGTCCTAAAAAGTCAACTCAGACAAGTTATCACTGGAAATTTTTTCTGCTGTTGTACCAAACTTTTCTTGTAATACTTTGGTTCCTGGAGAACGTGATACTTTATCTTGTTAACAGCCATAAGTGCAAACAACACTGCATTTATTAAAGTCCTTTGCTTCGATTTTAGTTCTAACTATTCTCATGGTTTTTGTGTAGAACTGCATCCTTACTCTTTCCTTTTTTAACATTTTGTCAAAAACAAGTCATTGTTTCTGGAGACTTGTTGTTCTGACTGGAAAACTTTCCCTTTTTGTCAGTTATAGCTCATCTGAAATCAACTCCCCTAGCCTAGATGCTTTTTATTGGTTTTCAGATATAGGAAGTAAGTGATCCATGGCTTACCAGCTCCTGCTATACCTTGTCTGCTTTTCTGTTTTGTCTACCTTGCATGCCAGATTTTGTGTTTGGAATAGCCCACAAGCTCCAGTCTCAAATCTCAGATTTCTCTAAGTGTCATTTTCTGCCTTTTATGCTCAGTAATACATTACTAATGCCCTTTGGGTATTTGCTTCCTTGAGGTAGAGTTTTATATGTAAATTACACAAAGGAGAAGTATCTACTTCTTAAATATCTAACTAAATAATTTTTTTTTAAGATGGAGAGCCATAAGAAGGAAGTCGACACCTTCTTTGGAGACCTTTTTCTCTCTCTGAAACAAATACGTGAGGAAATGGCCAGTGGCTTTGCTCAGCTTCAGCATAATTGTGATAACTTAAAAAAGGAAGTGGAAATGACGAGGTTGGCACATACAAAGGTATCCTTAGAGTAAAAAGAAATCCCAACACCAAGTGTGATTACTTGCTTTGGTTTTAAACTCTTTGTAGTGGTAAACCACTATACTTGCTTCAGAAGAAATGTTAGGACAGTAACTTGATTTTTTTTTTTTCTGACAGAATCTTCTTCGTTTTAGGTTTTGTTAGGCTACTTTAAGTAGTTTATTTAGGAAGGTAACAAAAAAGCTTCCCCCTGCTGTGAGCATGTCCAGTATATGTGTGTTTACATATATCTGCAAAAGCAAAATGTCTGTATCTTTGCTACACAAAAATTGTACCTTCTGCTTTAGAACTGCAAAATTCTTATCTGCTGCATTTTTAATATAGGCATTCAAGTAGCCTTTAAGAATGTAAAAGAATGTTAAAAAATGCAGAATAACAGTAACATTTATTGTATTTTTCTTAATAGAGTGCAACTGAATTCATGTCTTTACTGCAAAGTCAGCTTGATCAGTTTGCTCAGGAGACTCAGAAGAACTTAAGCAATGTACTCACAAAAAATGGAAGCTTGAAGACCACCATCACTGCTATGCAAGAAAATGTTCACTTGTAAGGAGCAGGTTATTTTTGCTGTACACTGATGCAAGATAAAACTATATATGAAGAGAATTTCAAAATTAAATGCTCTTCTTATTTATGTGCCTATGAAGTCTTTTGGACAAGGCCTATATGTTAAAGCTGAGTTGCTCCACAGAGTGTAAATCATAGTTTACTCTGGCATCATCTTTCCCCAGAGTAAACAGTAGCTCTACAAGGCTTTTCCTCTAACTTGTCTCCTATGTGTGTTGCAGATGAGACACTCATTTTGGGAGCTATATGCTGTTGACTGTCTCTCAGCTTCAGAACTTCTTATCATAAAGGCTTGAAGTATAATAAGATATCTATTGCAGCATGCTTCATTTAATTGTAGACTGAGTAAGATCTTGCCAGTTGTTGTGTTTAGTTTGTGGTGGGGTTTTTGTTTGTTTTCTTAATAAACCTACTGATCCAAGTAATGCAATTAACAAATTTACTAAATAGAGTGACAACATTATAATTACCTGCTTTGATAGAATTGTACTATTTCAGTGGTTCCAGACTCAAATATTTCTAAATGCAGGTTGTGATAAAATCTTCCTTTCAAAATCTCTGAACTCTTACAAATCTATTGTTGCAGGAAAACTGCAGAGCTAGTCAGCAGTACAAATTCCAGTCACAGCAAATTTACTGCATCTCTGGATAATTTCTCTCAAGAGCTCAGTAGCATAAATGCTGAAAGCAAGATTATGCTGGAAGAATCCCATCGCCACTGTCAACATCTTTTCAGCAATCTCGAGGATATGTCTCAGGATACCAAAACCTGGGGTGAATTGACATCTGCTCAGATAGTCAACTTCACCAATCAGCAGCTATTGTCACTCAACGATGAGAAACAGCAGTTTCAGTGTTTACAAAAGGTACTTATTGTCATTTGTCATCTAATGTAATGTTCTGAGACAAACTTACTTTAGAATTTGAAGGGGTAAAGAAGTTCTCATTTATAGTCAGAACAAAACTGTGGTTTCTTTCGTCACAGCAGACTCATGTTACTGAGCTTAGATGCAGTTAGAGGAAATCAAAAGCATAAACTAAGACGACTGCTTTGGATTAAAAGTGCAAATAACCTCAAAAAATGGTGTCACGATTAATGCCATGCAGCCAACATGAATTTTCATCATCTTGATATCTCTGATTCTAAAGCCTTATCTGCCAGTAATGTCCCTGGGAGATCTGCACAGACTATATTCTGGAGGATGCAAATGACTTCATTGGTCAGATTGGATTAACATGGGAGAAAGTATTCCTTTTTGGTATCTACAAGTTCTGACCTCTTACCTTAGAATTTCTGAAGTTTTTGGTTGATGGGTAGTTTAGGGGGTTTTTTTTGGGAGGTGGGGGAGTGGTTTATTTCCATCACCAAGTTTACTTCCCACACTTTCTGTTTTATTGGAAACTCTTTGAATACAATCACACAGAATATTCTGAGTAGGAAGGGATCCACAAGGATCTTTAAGTCCAACTCTTAACTGTTCAAAGTATTTGCACTTCTGTATCTGTTGTACCTGCTGAACAGTTCAGAAGTTTCATTTCAATGGGAATGGCTAAAAATGTATGTTTTTCTCTTCCTCCTATAAATGCAAAAGGTTTCTAATGTTTGTAGTATGTTCGCTTTCAATTGACTATCCTAACTCTGCAGGGTTGTGCTTAGAAGCATGAACAGTCTGATCTGAACTTAGATGGGATCTTTATGTGTAGCTTTCTAAATTTATCATACTTTCTAAGAAACTGACTGTCTTCTGAAGATAGTTCTCAGAACAGGCGTATAAAACTGGCACTGAAACTACTCAATTAGAGGTCTCTCAGTTGTTTCGTTTCAGGTCATGTTACTAATCATGCACCACCACATCTTAGAAAAGAGGCCATAACCTTACCTTTCCTGTTAACTTGGTGTTTTTTAGCTGGGTTGTTTTTTGTTTCATTTTCAGAACAATGAAGAATACTGTGATAAAGCAATTGCTGAAATTGCTGGCCATATTGGTAGACAAATGGCTGCTGATGGGAAGGTACTAAATGACCTTCTTCATCAGATAAGGGTGGATAAGGAGATACTTCTGGAGCAGAAGCTGGCACTTAATGAGGAAGTACAGCATGGACTAACTCAGGTTAATGGTTTCCTGCAAGAGGATCTGAAAGTGGATATTCCAACAGGTAGGTCAGGGATAGAAGGCCTTAAAAATTCTTGAACTGAAATTGCTTTCTGTAAGTGAATGTTAATGGGGACATAATAAAACTACTAGCCTTACACTTTTTTTTTTTAAGCATATGCAAAGAAGGGTAACTGAACAAAGCGTGATTTCTGTATTGAGTTACTGTAAAATTGAGGATCTGAAATTAAAGCAAATGCTGAAAGCATTTAAGTGCTTTTCATCAGTTTACAATTTCCATTAAAGGCACAACTCCACAGAGAAGAGACTACTTCTATCCAGTCACACTCGTGAAAACAGAGCCCCGGGAACTTCTGCTGGAGCAGTTAAGGCAAAGGCAGTCTAAGCTTGATGCTATGCTAAGTGGTGTGACAAAGGAGGTGGAGGATAATGCAGGTCAGGTATGTATATGAATGGCAAATGAAGCTCTTAAGTGAAGATTTCACGTCTTTTGAGGCTTTTAATGCCACTGTGGAGAGTTGACTAGAACTCTAGAGCTGTTACAACCTTTGTTTTACAGTGTACTTGGAGTCAAGTATGCTGAGCTGCTGATAAAAACATTATCTTGAAAAATAAGCAATAATATTAATAATTCAGATTCTCATTTGTTTTTCAAAAATGGAAGTTCTATGTCTTCCAGATTCGATCATGCTTAGTACATTCAGCAAGGAAATTCAGCCATTAAGTATACTTTTATGAAAAACTTCTGTTTTAGGACCTGTTGGAAGAGGAACGAGGATTGCAAGAATCCAGTGAAAGCCTTGCTAGTGACAAATGTTTAGTGGATGCAAATGTATACTGCCACACAAATGGTGGCATTCCTTTTTTCCAGGTAACTTCTACAGATATTCAAAACAGCTGTGTATTTAAGAGTGGAAAAAAATTGTTCCATAATAGTGCTGTAGTTTCAAGTAATTTCTTGTCATTTAGTCTGGTCTCACAGGTTCTTTAAATCCTGTAGAATACACTTTGTTAAACAGCACATTCTGGTAACAGTTAATAGTGGATAAAATAATGCAGATTTCTGACAAGCTGGACAGACAGTTGAAAACTCAGCAAATAATCCTGCAAGAAAAAATTGTCATGACTTGCTAGACAAACGTGTGTTGATAGAGAAGTTGAAATTATGTGAAAGCATATATCTTTGGGTGGTTTTTTTGTTTGTTTGTGTGTGTGTGTGGTTTTGTGTTTTGGTTTGGGGTTTGCTTTTTTTTTGCGCCTTTTTTTTTTTTGCTTTTTTACTTGCTTCTGAGCCTTTTGCTCTATCCAATATATCAGTGTAAATTCCTTGATCTATTTGTTTAGGGATTGGCTTTCTTGGGGGGGTGTATTTTCTTGTTGTGGATCCTTTAAAAGTAGCCGCTGAGCTTATCTATGTCTACAGTAAATCAATCTCTTTAGTTAATGCAATATATTAGGACTCTCTTTCAGAAGTTATACCAACTTTTCTTTTTTTTTCTCAGAACACTGTGTACTACATTTTCCATGAGTAAGAAGTCTTGAATTTTTGTGTTTTCTTAACATTGGGTATTCTCTTTAAATCCCAGCAGAGAAGAAGTCACAAAAAGGGTAAAGAGAACAAATCCACAGCTATGGTGGAGAGCAAAATGGAGGATCCAACAGAAGAGTTTCTTCACAAATCTAAGCATCCTTTGAGATTGCTGAACTAAGATATATCTACTGCAGATCCCTGTTTTTAAATACTTGTTTTATTGTCTTACTGAGCCATAACTTTTTTGGTTATTCTTGGTCTCTATAGTGATATATTGATGCAAAATTGAATCAAAAGATCAGCCTGTTCGATGTTGTGCCTTTGTCCCATTTTTTCTACACTGTAGCTTGCAAAATATAAAGGAAAAATACCCTGCAGATTATGGTGCTGTTGCATTAAATATACTTCTATGTTGTCAAGTAAGATGTCGTTTTCTGTTTCTCAGTAGATTTTAGATAGTATAAAGGGATGTGGAAATATGCTTTGTCAGCATTATCAGCTACCATTTTATATAGAAATTAACTGTAAATAAGTGTTCTGGTTTTGTACCTGCTTTTTAATCCAGTTCCTCTCTTTTAACTATGATACTTGAAATAAATTTTGATATATGGAAAACAAACATATAAACACCTCAGAGTGAAAAAAACCCCTGACTTTCTTATACGGCCAGGTTTAATTTAGCTAAAACATTAGTAACTATCTAAACTTTGTGCTGTCAGAAAAAGATGGTTCTCTCCCTTGTTTTCTAATAGACAATAACTTTATTTCAGTGCCTCTTCACTCTGAAAGCTAGTCACACTGCTGAGTCTTGGGACTTTTGTTTGTTTGAACCCCACTGTTCTTATCTTGACCTGCCACTATGAGGAGCTGGCTGGGATATAATGTCAGAGTTTATGCTGTTATAAACTGGCAGTACTTCTTTTGAGATCTGGATACTTAACATTAAAACATTCAAACTTGGTTACAAATGCAGCTTCTATGTTGTATAATTACAGGGAATTTCTAATAATTAACAGTAGCATTTGACTGGCTGTTCTTTTCATGCTTCTTGCATGGAAATTTGAAGAAAATTTCAAGCTACAGTGTACTAAAGAAGTAGATGAATAGGATTATGGTGGGAGTAGGGAAAGATGCTGGAAGGAAACTCTTACATTGAGACATTATTCTTAGATAGTGATCCAAACATGATTTAAGAGTTGGTTCACTTTTCTGTAGCCAGCTTGCAGGCTGAAGTTGATTGCAGACTTAAACTTCTTCAGATATGTGGTCTGTGTATTTGTTTGTCTATGAACCAGTATACCTTGGTCACCATTTGTACAGCACGCTGCAGTCCTGCTGCTAGAGACAGAAGGACATAATTTCAAGTATACCCTTCCACTGCTTCTCTGAACTCTCTAGCATGACAGAGACCAGTAGTCAGTTGTGTCTGCCTGAAACATCTACTTTGCACTTACTTATCCTCTTTTGCTGCTGTGGACAAAGCTGATTGCTTTCCTACAGCCCAATAGGAGGAAAAATGTAAATTCCCTTTCAAATGCCTAAGAAGCACAAATACAGTTTTGTTTTAGGTTTCTTGGGTTGTTTTAATTGGGGAAGGTGTGGTGTTATGTCATCTTAGTATTTATATAACAAATCCTCTTGCTGCAAGGGACTTGAAACACTGGAAGCTGCAGGACTGTCCTTCATGTTGTGACTGGTGTATTGTCATGTTCTGGCACCAAAAACTTCATGGGCTTAATTCTCCAGGGCCTAGGATTCATTTTCTTGCACCTGGTAATACTGCATAGGTATTAGCACGATGGTCCATGATGGCTCAAGAAATCCTTTAACAACTAAAATTCAGCCAAAATGTTAATCATACAGCTGTATGGAATGGCCTAAACCAGAGGGGAGAGGCTTGTGCAAGCCTTTCACCCTACTATGTTTTCCCTGTGGAGTTCACAGGACTGGTGTGAACAAACTGGCATAGCCAGTACCCAAGGAGGCTTCCACAACATCATGCCAGATTTTGTGCTTCTTGTCTATGCTCTTTGAATCCATCTCTGCCTTGGCTGTGTGGTTCCCTGGGCCGCAGGCACAGGCTGCTCTCCGTCACAGCTGTGTGAATGTCAGGGGCTGCTTGCTGTCTCTTAAAACAGCCCTCAGTCATGTTCTTTTGTTTGCAATGCTGACAGTGATCTGCTGATCGGTGCTTCGTGTGCCCGGGAATCTGGAGGTCACACCAGAAAGCTGAGTCGGATGAGAGATCCGGACACAGAACTGTGTTTGGGGCTCTGTCTGCGCCTCCTCTCCCACTAGATGGCCCTAACACTAAAGGCTGGTCCGAGCTCAGGCACTGGCTGCTGACCAGGACTTGGAAATAAGGGGTTTGCCAAGCTTTTTTGTTGAGCATCTGTTGAAAGAATGTTTCAAAAACTAATACTGAATTTATGCTTCCACATGGAGAAATCCATTTTCAGGCTTTGGTAAGGGGTTTTATGAAAAGCTATGCTTGTGAGAAGGATGATCCAATGTATGCCTTGAGTTTTGCTGTAGGGCCAATAGACACTCTTTGTAGCTAAATTCTTGTCCTGGCCTGCTGCTTGGGTTCCCCCACCACGTGGGCATTGCCCAAAGCAGAAAGCAGTGCTTACTTTTTTTGGTATGTTGTATGATAGAAACTGAAAAAGAGGGTAGGAACAATAAAGCAATAATTGTTTCTTGTATGCAGTCAGTGGAATCGTAGGTCAAATCCAGAGGGGAAAAGTGGCATGGTCCAGGCTAGCTTACAGGGGGAGGGGTTTGACTTTGTCCTCGTATAAGGCATCCTTTACAAGAGGGGTAGGAAGCCATTTCCACAGGATAATTAGCAAGGTCATACATATCCTGACTAACTTAGTCCAGCTGAGCCTCAGGGAGAGCTGTAGTGACTGAGGCTGTAGCATATGGCCATGTTCTAATTAACCTGATGAATTTTTTTTTTGTGTTCTAGATTACTGACTGAAACAGCTCTCGATTTGACAAAAAACTTAGAATTAATGCAATGTGGGGAAATGAAGTAAGGAAAAATATGTTGAAATGCACGTAAAGGGAAATGCAGAGAGAGCAATAAGAGGACCACAGAAGAACAGATCGTTAGAGTCACCAGCTTGCTTTTCAGATGAAAAATGAGTGGTCAGGAGGAAATGGAGGAAAGGAAACTTCATGCTTCCTCATGGAAATTGGGGAGTTGGAACATTGGTTGCAACAGAGTTGTTGGGGGATGCAATGTTTATTTGAAGAGAGAGAAGACAACTGACTGTCTGCTGTTGATGGCTGCCTTTATTTTGGGTATTAAACAATTGCATGAGGCTACAGAAGAATACAGGAGAAGGGCATAGTTGCTAGACTGCTTTTCTTTTTTCTGTTAGGTGTCAGTCACCGTTGCAATTAGCTGTTAAATGGGCAGAGGAAACAAGGAAGCCTTTAACTCTCTGGAGTGATAAAAGGAAAAAATAAAGCTAGGAAGATTGGAAAAATAAAGTTTAACAATCCTTTTCCATCAAAAAGAGATTGAAGGGGAAAAATTAATTCTAATGTTTGAAAGCATTAAAAACAGGAAAATAAATATACTTAGTATATATTTTAAAATGTATACAATTTAAACAAGTGTTTACAGCCTTTTGACTACTTTTTTTTTTCTTTCCCTGTTGCTACCTACTTTTTGTAGCAGAGGGCAATACTATATAAATTGTATGCCCACCCATGCAATTACTTTTTAAAGTTAAATAAGAATATATCATTCTAGGCTTTGCATTAGTAGGCTTTAAGTGATGTAGTACTATAGGTGAGATGTAGACCACCTAGCAAAGTAGGCTGTTCTTGTGGGTTGAACACAAACTTCATCCACAGCAGCATTGCTATATAGCTCAGCCTTGAAAATGGTAAAAGTATGAACACAGTGAGTGCAGTGAACTAAACTTTTAAATCCCTGTGTTCAGAATACTTCTAAAATCATCTCTGGCTCTCTAGGAAAGAGTCTAGCGCTTTGTCCCTACAAAAAGAGGGCACATATTATAGCTACACAAGTGCTCTTTGAACAAACAAAGAGGAACAAATGCTTGGTCTAGCAGTCTCTCACCGGGGAAGAAGTTAGAAACAAGCTGTCATTTTTATATGAGGTCTGAAAATTGTTCTGTGTTTTTAGCTTTCTAAAACTTCATGATACAATTCAGTTTTCAGTTGACACAGTTTCAATTTTGTGAAATGATGGAGATTAACTGGATTTCTTTTTCTACAATATGTTAAATGTATATAAATGTTACTTTGACTTCATTATATTGAAATGCTTTTGTGACTCTTGGTCTGTTCATAACCTTACCATTGTCATTTCAAGAATGAGGCACAATGACTAAAACTTTGAACTTGACTAGTGCATTTTCTTTATTAAAAATGACCAAATAGATGAAATAAGCAGAATTATTACATAAAAGTACATTAGATTCTTTCAAAGTTTTCCAGTTCTTGTTAACATATATATAATTTTTATCATTTTATTCTGGCAATGTCTAGAGCCCTAAAGGTACTATGTGTAGAGTGTTTTTTTTCATTTGATAAAGAATTGTATTTTCATTGGCAGAAGTTAATTAAAATTTTTTTTCCTGATTAAAATTGTGTAAAGTGAAAAAATAGCAATTGGCAGGAAAGAATATATGCTCTTTTAGCATTTTTCAAACAAATTGCATAGATGGTAAGACAATTCTCTTCCTCCTCAGCTATTCAAGTAATGATATTGAATGCTGCTTCTCTGAGGACTGACTTCCCCACTGCGCAAGTCCAATCTCGCTAATTCTGCTATAGTCACTTGATTTATAGTAAAGTATTAAGAAGGATCATAATCTCCATTTTCTAATGATGCTTAGAAAACAAACCCAACAACAACAACAAAATTAAGGCCCTGTGCAGTCTCTATGGCCAAAAGATTTTATGGTTTTTGGGAGAGTTTGCCTAGACAAGCCTGGATGTTGTTTTCAGCCTTAGTTCTCTATGTTCTTTCACAGGTACTTCAAGCATACCTGCTTCCCCTACTTTGTAAAATGACTTTGGGATCTTTCAGAATAGGTAGGATGTTACTGTTCTTCTGTTAAAAGACTAGACCCAATGTCAGCTGAAGCTGACACTGATGGCAGTGGCCAGTGTCTTGTGCCAGTGTCCTTAGGCATGGTGTGTATCACAGGAGGAGGAACCAGTGGATGACACAGATATCGCCTGACTTCTGGCGCATAACTTCATGATGAATCTGACCACTGCTCCCACTTCTGAAGTAAAAACTTTTCAATATATTTCTAAGGGAGAAAATTCCAATTTGGGAGGGTTGGGTGTTGGTGTTTTATGTTTTTTGTTTGTTTGCTTGCTTGTTTGTTTGTTTGGGCTTGTTTTGTTTTGGGGTGGGTTTTTTTGACACAGAAAAAGACCTCATATATAGATTGTTTGGGGAAATTGGTTTTTCACATTTCAATTAGATTCCCTTAACACTCAATCTAAAACCTAAGCGGCGTTGTCATTATATTCAGAAGGTAAATGAAATAGTGAATCACTTATCATTTGTTATAGCCACCATCTTCTTTGACTTAATTAAAATATGACGTTCATTTCACAACCTTTCAGCTATAGATACATATATAAATTGTTATAATATAATAATGATAGGTGCCAAATTTTTGTTCATTCGCTCTAACAGTTTATTTTAGGAAACTCAGTCCAGCAGGATGAACCTTGAATATACAGATTAATGCAAGGAAGGAAATTTTATGATGTCTGTTAGTTAATATAGAAGCCAATCTTATTAATCATGGATTTACAGAGGGCTGTTTTATTAGATGTTAACCATAGCTTATGTTGACAATTGATTTTCATTATAGGACAACTAAATTTACTATTTGTAAAAAGATAAAGATAATTAAATTGACTTTATAAAGGTTACTATCATAAATGTTAGTACCTGTGAATAGCAAACACAAAACTGCCTTAGCAGCAAAAATTCAGTTTAGTGATAGGTGCCTTCTTTCCATTACAGTTAATAGTCCTGGAACATATCTGGCCTTCATTTTATTCTCCACAGTTTACACCTACTGCTGTGAAAAACTTTCAGTTTATTTCCTTTAAAATAAAACAGGATCAGAACCTTTTTAAAGCTGTAGAAGAAAAACAAAGCAAAATAAACCATTAAATACAAATGTATTCTGCAATGAAGTTTTGTCCTGTCATTTTTCATATTTGTCATTCAGACTATGGTGAAAAGAATGGTTGATCTACAATAAAATCTGGCCCCTAGGGAGTTTTAATAATTAAAAATGTAACTATTAAGGAAGTTAATTTGGACCTTGCAAAAATGAGAGCACTTAGAATATATTTCATCTTTTTTAATTGTATTGCTTTTATGATACATATCTCTCTATCCCTTAACACCATCTATCCATCTAGGTACAACCTTTCGAAAACACAGAGGAATACAGAAAATGTTACAGACCTTGGAAAAGCACCTAAAGTAATAACTTCAAACCCAGTGACAGTACATTCCTGAGCTTTGACAACGTGGGAGCTGTGCAGTACAAATGTGATTCTATTGGAATGCTCACAATATATATAATACTAATCTTTAGTTTCTAGTTCTAATTTGCCACAACATTACAGGCTTGTAACTTGTTACTGCTCCTTTGGTGTTTTGGACCTGTAATGAAAGGAAAAGGGAGTACTTCAGGAAGATGTTTTAAACTGTGGAGAAGCTGAGATTTTTTTAATGAAATACAGTTGGAGCTAGATGTCAAGAGTACAGATGAAGTGAGCAGCTCCTCACCAGAAGGACAGTTCACCAGAGATGTCAGGCTGCTGGTTGCTGGGCTGCAACATCGATGCTGACCCAGTGTGTGTTATATTCAGTTCCTAACATTGCAAACTGGCTTAGTGCTTCGAGCTAAAAACACTGAAATTCTTTGTAAGTTCAACTGATGGCTGATATCCCTGTGGTGTTACTGGTGCAGCTTCCTCTGACAGAAGACCTAGAAAACATTTTGTGCCCACTGTATTTTGGATGCTTTGTTGTTCTTGGGCGGACACTCCTGAGAATCTGATCCCAGAGCTCTTTGCTTCTTGCTCTAAGAGAAAGTACAACTCTTGCACTGCCAGGATCCACGTATTAAAGGGAAATTCCTCATTTCTGTAGCATCCCTGCTGTGTGAACAGCCACAGAAATCCAGCCAAAAGCAAGTACCCACTCTGAGTGAAGAGGATGCAAACAGGTGGGTGCTGGCAGTTTATGCTGCCCTGCTTTGAGATCTGCCTACATGGCCTGCCAACAAAAGCTGTTGTCAAGGCACAGCCGTGCCCCTCTACCTATGCCACCACAGTTTGGATCTTGTTGTATTCACAGAGCTGCAATCATTTCCACTTGTGTTACTCCACTTGTAACACATAAAGTGTTAAAAACCTTAAACCCGTACATAGTTTTGTGCAACAGAAGGTGGAGTTTAATCCTCACCACCTTTTTACTAGCCATGGTTGATTTTGATGGAGCTCAGAAATCCAGGTGAAGCTTTGGTGGACATTGTCATCTCATGGTCAAGCCACCTCTTGGCCCCCAGTTTTCTTCCCCAAACAACTCATGGCCCAAATTCAGCCTACCTGTGTTTGTTCAGGCACCTACCGGAAGGTACCTAAGTCAGAACCTTGTTATACACTGATCTCTCCAGTGTCAGGGAGACAGGAACCTCAGGCTGATTTGTTCCTAGGTGCCCTGCATGTTTCTCTCCATCCACTACATGAGAACTTCAGGAGGTAGTGATTTTAACTTGGATGTTATAAGTACATAACTGAATCTGGGATAAGCATCACTTCCTTTAAATTTTCCTATTGTCATTTTTTTTTTCTAATGTTAAAGACGTATTGAAACATAAAATACAGCTTTCTTGGCTGAATTTTGACTCTTCACAGCTACCTCACACTGTCCTGTTAGCCACCTTTGGGTCACCATAAATAGCACTTTCAGATTCTCTGTGTGCACATTTGTAGTGAAGGTGCTGAAGCCAGTGCAAGAACCTCATATTGTCTGGTTTTAATACATTACTTAATCTGCACAGGACTAAGTCAAGGCAGAATGATTTTTCAGGCAGTTCCCATTTTGATGTACTATTTACTTTAAAAGAAAGGCCATGATCCTGTTCAAAGACATGATTTCCCCTCTCTCCTCAGCTGTCATTAGAGTCAGATAACAGGAAGAGACAGCAAGATAACTGCCCCTTATTTGGATTTCACTGAAGCTTTCAGGTAGAAATGGGGACGCCAGCCTGAGCCAAATCAATTCATTTGAACGATTTGCTGATTATCTGTGTTAGTTATTCCCTAATTATCTTGCCTGTTGTCCAGAACTAGCTCTTTGCTTTTGTGCTTAGGTTGGCTGTTTATTTTAACCTATTAGTTCTAGGAAATATTCTGCATCATGGGTAGTGCACCCCAGTCTCCAGATACCAGAATAATTGGCACTGGAAAAACTGAGGAGTGGTATTTTAGTAACTGACAGAAAAAAACTTGATCGTAGTTTTTCATGGGAGCATCTTGTTAGTAAAACAGGGTTAATAAAGCGGCCTTTAATAGTTCCTTGTTCTAGTATGAACATTTGAATCTCTGCTTTTGTGTTAGAATTAATGCTTAGGTAATGGACACTCCAAGAGCCCCCCATAAATGCACACTGAACAGGGCAGTATGTAGATCATACCTGTAGAAAAAATTTAATCTAAAAGACTGGTCAGGGAGCAGGTGAGCAGGCTCAAACAGGCATGGATGTGTGACATGAAGTCCAGCAGCAGCACACTGTGGCAAAACTAGGTGCTCAGGCCCCCCAGTTTCCAGTCCAGAGCTGCTGAGCCACAGTGTTCTCCCTCCCATCTGGCAGCATAGTGCTACTGTAGTCAGTGCTGCATCCCTCACTTGGAGTTCATGCTCTCCATCCTAGTAGCACTCAGATCAAAAAAAGAACGAGTGCTGCTCCTAACATTTTGCTTGAGTGTAAGCTTTCCTTCCACAGAGTGTACTGTCATACAAGATGACAAGAACTATAGGGAAGTTTATGAAATTTGAGTCGCTGAGATGCTAAAATTGAAGTACTGAGTGATTGAGCTAGAGTAGCAGGTGGCTAATTTGGTCAGATTGTGCTGTCTGACCTCTTTTCTGCAAAAGAAGTATATGAAATATTCTTCCAAGAAAATGTTATGTACTTTGGGGTTTCTGGTGACAAAAAGAAAATGAAACCCTCTTGCATTGTCATTACTTTCCAAGTGAGGCAGACCCTCAGCCAACAGACTGTTTTCTGGCTTTGGACCACATGCTTTTAACAATGTAATGCAGATAAATGTATATGGTTTTCTCAACAATGCAAGTAAGTCACTTCAGTCTATTCATGACCATGCCTGAGTGAATTTTTCTGCAGTTACTGAGGCAGTTACACACAGTCTGAACTAATGCAGGAGATATTTGGAAACAAAGTTGTAAGCAAAATGAGATATTGTCAGTCTAAATAATGAAAAAATGAAACCTCAATGACAAAGCAATACAGATGAAATCAGATTACATGTTTTGCAGCCAAACACACAGAACAAGAAATGAAAGCAACTAATGATGCTATCAAAATTATGGACCAGTTTTCCCTTCCTCATGGACTGGAGCAACTTGTGCAGCCTGTGGGGTGAGGCTGTCTGCCCAGACAAGGGTGGCAGCCATGGGGCTGGGCTTGCACCCTGTCTTACCAGGCTGCCGTCCTCTCCTTTCTGTGTGTGCCTCTGTGGCTCTGCTCATTTTGCTTGTCACTCAGGATAAATTGAGAAGTCTGAGGAGAGACTGATAAACCAGCAATTACAGAGCAAAGTCAACAAAAAGAGATGGCACCATGTTGGCCAGTGGGAGCGTTTGTTCAGTGAGAGCTCCAGGAGCAGATACAACTTTCACAGCACAGATAACAGGTTTCCTCTTGACATCAGTCCCCAGCAAAGTTTATCCTACTTGTAACATCTGCAAAATCAAACTTTTGGCTGGGCCAATAAACCTAGCCATACTGAAACCTTAAAATACCCCATGTCAGTTGTACACTTTGCTGTAAACATTATGTATTAATGTCAGCTACATCAGATCTCATAAAAGCATCCAAAGAGGAATTCAAAAGTATTGGTGTCAATTTTTGGCTTAAAGATTTTACTTTTTAACCCTAAGGGCATCTGTTGACATATGTGCATCTAATTAGGAAAAGAGCATTAAAGCTGATTTTCTAAGATAGACCATTAACTCCAATGTCTTCTTCCTGGCAGTGACCAGAAGAGGCTACTGAGGAGAACTGTGTGAGAAACAGGCACCAGTAGAGAAATCCTTTCCTGCCTTCATCAAACAGCTGTGTAAGGGCTTCCTGAGCCAAAAGTTACTGTGTTTAATGCTCATCAATGTACCTATCCTCCATTAACTTGTCTTCTCTTTTTCTGAACCCATTTGTACTTTTGGCATCCAGAGCTTCCCATGGCAACAAGTTCCCCAATTTAATTATGCACTGTGTGAAAAAGAACTTCCTTTTGTTTGTTTTCAACCTACTAGAACAGAATTACAGGATGCACAACAGAACTGCACGGGCAAACTTAAATGGGAAGATAATGTGGAACAACAATGGAAAATCAGTCTCAGCGCAGAGAACTGGAAACTTGCTTTGTTTTTGCTTTACTCTGACCACCAGTACAGGGTTAGTTAGTACTTCCTATCACTCCACTCTCTATCATAAATAAGCCAATTTACCTGATTAGCGAAAAGAGTTAGAAAACAATCTGAACTCCCTACAGAAATAGCAAAGCTTGTTAGAAAGCCCAGGTCCAAGGTCTTGATTTTCTCTTAGGATGGGAAACGTGCTGACTGTCATGCTGAGCAAGGAGGGCCTCTGAATTTGCATTTGAATTTTCTGGGTGATGTGACAGTTAAAAATGTCAGTATGATTTGGGGTTCTCATGGAGACCTACCACAGGGAAAGAGCAAGTGAGTCTCTTCTTGGAACTGATGTGCGATAGCATCTGGAAAAGGTGAGCACAGTTCTCTGCAACTCATTACCAGGAAGCCAAGCTGGAGGAAGTTCAGAGAAGAAGAGCAAACTGTAGGTATACGCTTGGAAGAACTGGCTAATGAGAGAAAGTACAAAGAGCTGGCAGCATACAGTTTGCTAACTAATGCCTAGGGAGTAAGATGACATAAAAACTGTCAACTAATATTGTAAGTGTAAACCTGCAGGAATGAGAGGAACTAGGTTAGTGTGGGTCAAGAGAGTACCATAAGTAATGACATGCTTAACAGAAAGAAAATGTAATAACAATACTTTGTCATACCCAACTTTGCCCCATGTCTGGGTTTGATCTGGGCATTCCAGGTCTCAGCACGTAATGTTTGCCAGGAACACACAGGTTACGATGTTCTCACCCAGTAGAGAGAAATGTGGGAAGAAAATCATCAGTGCCACTGCCTGCACTGTGAGGAGGGGCTTGACCCAC
Source organism: Formicarius rufipectus (assembly GCA_013399695.1). NCBI lineage: Eukaryota > Metazoa > Chordata > Aves > Passeriformes > Formicariidae > Formicarius > Formicarius rufipectus. The sequence goes on along the minus strand of VXAU01001096.1, from coordinate 75,306 downwards.
CTACTAATGGCACAGGAAAAAGGCACAGTTGGTGCCATTGAAGATGTTGCTTGTATGTCCCAAAAGCAACTGAAGAATTGTTCATGTCCCATTTACACTACTGTCTGTGGAGTTGCTGGCAGGACCCTGATTCAGGTGCTCTCTGAAGAAGGCACATCCCTGGGTCTAAGTGAAGGTGTAAACAGATATGCAAAGGCTGATCCTGTTTGGGCTTTGTCCCCAGTCTGTGTATTCCTAAGAAACTATTCATGTCATGAAATCCACAGTGAAACTGCCGTGTTCAAAGCCCATAAGTGAACTAAATATGAAGAAAAACGCAACATCGGATGTGCATTGGATTGCAACAGTTTCAACTGTAGCAGAGTTTGAGGAGTGTACACTGTGTGGCAGACCTGGCCAAAACAACTTCCTTCTGCAGTTTTCTGTGATTTTATGGTTATCTACAGCATCCTGACTCTTTAGGAATTTACCCTTGAGTGATACAGACAGAGGCTTTGGCAGGCTGTGGTGCTGTCTCCCAAACAAACCCATTTATCTGTAGAACACACTTATCCTGGCTAACTGACTTTAACACACATTCTTACAGTTTAATATTTTACAGGTGTCAAATGGGTGCTATGAAGGCTACTTAAAGAGCAACGTCATGTCTACCAATAGATTCAGTCCTGAGGAGAAAGGTAATATAATGTGAAAGAGACAAAAACAATAGAAAAGCAGCTTTGGAAGCCACAGAAATTAAATGATGCAGTGAGGGCTCAGTTTAGGCACAACTTAATATTAAATTGCTTATTTATCTTGAAAAGTAGAGTGCTCTGACTTGATTCTGTAATCACAGTCCATGAATATCTGCCTTTACTTGGGTTCAGATTTTCAGTGCACCTGAGACTGCAGAAGACCTCCTTTCTTCAAGAACAAATCTCCTAGAAAGTCATGTAATGGCAAAAGTCAAAAAAGGTTAATGCAGTTCCTTCCAGGTTGCTGGATGTTCTTCAAAGGATAAATGTGAGCTTCAGTTTTAATTCATCATATTATGTTAATTAATCCTAAAACATTAATTTGTATTACCTTTTTAAGAAAATTACTGGAAATGTATATATTTCCCAAAGTCAGGTTACACAGATTTAAAATACAACTACAGAGCGGGCATCAGAATGGGAAGGTATTCCTCCAGTTAATTTCTAGCACATATTGGTAATATTATAGAAAGAACAATTTTGGTTGATTATGATTCTGTAATTAATGGGTGTCTTCCACTATCTACAGTATCCCTGAAGTCCCTCCTGGTGAGCAGAATGCTTTCTGTCGCTTCTTCCCAAATATTCTATGTATCCACTGAGTCTGAACAGATATTAGAAAGCCCATTTTTGTTCACCTACTGATTATCTCTTAGGCTGTACCTTGACATTTAAAGAACCATGTAGATTGGCATGTGACCCTATGTATAATATTTCTCATTGGTCTTTGTATGAATGATCTCCACAAACTGCACTGCCTGTTGCTACCTTAGAGTCCTTGGAAGCACACATGCTTTAGAGTGGTGGGGATTCACTGACAGTGCTGGGGAAGGGGAGCCCCATTGTGGTGCAGGATCCATCTCCAGGCATTTCCTGCATATGTCTGCTCCAGCAGATGTAGGTGTAGAAGTGTGGACTGTAGATCTGCCACTGAATTACTGTGCTAATGCAGCAGCAGAGCTGCACAGGTACAAACTGTCCATCTACAAGGATGCAGCGCTAAGCTCTGGGTGGAAGTCCAGTTGTCTCTTCTCAGCAGCTGTGCATCACCTATCTGTCTGCTGGGGATATTATTCAGGCATCTATTTACATATTTTTAGATTAATTTTGCTGTAATATTTTACAGTAAGCATTTTAAAACAAACAAAGTATGGTTAGAGATCAAGATTTGGATTAGCATCTGTATCAGGGTGGGCTCTGATGTCATGGTTTGACTTCAAGGAAACATCTGGGCTTATGGTTTAGATTTTGCAACACTAAAACTTCTAGGTCTATACCTATAATTTCAGACCCCATTACTGGGATGAGGTAAGTTTATGAGATGGTCAAACTAAGAAAGGACTGAGAAAGAGCAGCTGTTCTGAAGGTTAGTCAAACACAGCCCTTAAAAAAGATAAGAATTGCAGTGTTTGAACACAGATTTTAGATATATACAGATATTAGATTGGCATATTTATTTTCATGTCAACTGTGATTTCTTTTTTGTTTTGCTTTTACCAGGAGCAGTATAATGAGTACAATTTCCATCCCAGCATATATTGTCCTAGTCTCTATTCAAGAGTAGTTATGTTTGGTATAAGGCACTTTGCTATGGTCCTGACTTCATGCCCATCAGGAGAACCATACTCTTAGCTGCACAAACATTTTAACAAGTTTCCACAACCAGCACTGCTGACACAGAGGAGAAAAGCATATAGCTTTGCTGCATACAAAATAGCTCAACCAAGACAAATTATCCAACCAGACTTCAGGGAAGAAAAATGAAAAAGAAAAACAAAAAACAGAAAAAAAAAAAAAAAAAAAAACCAACAAAAACAAAAGGCTATGGAATAATCTCACAGAGCATGAGAAAGCCTGCAGATTTGCAAAAGCACTCCCCTTTTTTCCAGACTTTCAAAGGACTTGGACAGTGACTTGCCTGACAGGCAATTATTGCTGAAGAGGGTGAATGAAACCAGACACAGCAAGGACTAACTCAGAATGCTCACCTATGCCTTCCTCTGAGCCAGCTAGAGCTCACATAATTTTAGACAGCCAATAATATGAATACAATATTAATATAATCTCTGAATACAGATCTGAAGCAAGGCTCTCTTTATTAAATGATGCTTTCAGAACAGTATAAATAAAACAACTTTCCAGGCTGGATGTCAATTTCCCCTATATCCCACAGACTGAATGGAAGCCCTTACCCTCCACTTAGACTGGGGAAGTATCCTTGTTTGTTTACCTCCCAGATAAGGCGTGTTTCCTGTCCACTTCCTAACAGCATTTTCAGGGGACAAACCTGAACAATTCAGAAGTCAGTCCTTCTCAATCCTGCACCAGGAGTAGGACAAACTGTACAAAGGCCAGTTTAGCTTCACTTTCACAAGATATGGCATTCTCCTAAGTCCCTGTTGTAAAGCAGAAGTCCTCAGCAGCAGCTGACAAATATCTGCACAGCTGAAAGTGCCACTAGTGCTCTGGGAGACTGAAATTCTCCCTGCCATGATAAAGAAACTCTGCAGTGTCACCAGACCCAGCAGTAACTCTCCCAACACGCCTGGCATGAATTACCAGAGTATAATTGAAACAATGAGGTCCTCTGGAGTCAGAGACTCGAGGCTGGGTACTGTCTGTGACCGATGCTGCTGTTTTATCAATTGATTCTGGGCTGCACAGTTTCCATTATAGGGAGACGTTAGCTCAGGGGCGGGAGTGAGAAGGAAAGATGCCTGCCTTAGGGAAAAACTATTCTTCCTTTAATTTCTGTCATTTAATATTGTATTTTATGAGATATTTCCATGTGCAAACATCAAGGCATATTCTGTCATTCTGTTAAGAAAATTACATGATTTGCCTATGGAAATAATCAGCTTCAATGGACTCCAAACATGAGTTCTGAATTTGTCTCTAAGGCAATTCCTCCTCTAGCCTTCTAGAGCCAATTCTACCCAAGTATTTTGGCTGCTATCCATGAAAATAAAGCCTTTGAAGAGTTTCTGCACCTGAGAGTCTAACAGTCTTTTTTTTTTTTTCAGATGAGGACATCCATCCATCTAACCCCACTGTTAAACAACCATTAATAGTTAGCTAGATGGTTATTGTAAGCTTCTATATTTGGCTATTAACAGCAACTGCATGTGTGTATCTGTTCCGGATAAAACAAACCTACCTAGGGATTGATTTTATGATGTCAAAATGATAAAGTTTGCTAAAAAATGTAGAGTGAATGTGTAAGCTCTGGAAAACATTAACAAAAAATAACTAAGTAACACTCCCTATTCATACCTAATTCCTACTGACATCAAATTTAGTTGTGTGTACTTTGGACCCATTGGAACTCTTACCGTGGAAAAAGCTTGCTGCAAGAGTACTCTTTAGCACGTGCAATATTTTGTATTCTGATTACACTGTAAAAAAGAGAGGATGTTTTGTCATCACTGTAGTTTAGGCAGATTCTCCATTGTCTGGTATCTTGTTATAGTCTTTTATATCAACACAGAGTGGGTGTACAGTAGCCAGCAGTCTGTGTAAGCAGCATTTTATACTCAGTTTACACTTACGTAAATGATTGTGCAAGATGTGAGAGACAACCTAGCCCCTGGGAATTATATATGGTTTTGGGTGTAATCTTTACATGTGTAGCCAACACATAAGAATATAGAGAAGTTTTAACATGTTACAGTTACCATCATCCCAAATAAATATAATTAACCACGCAGCTTTCAGTCACACTTCTAGGCAGGATCCAGAACAGCTCACTTCGGTGGCACACAGAAAATACAAGCCTATAAGGAGCAATATATTGGTTTGGTTTTCATAGCATTGTTCACCACATTCTCCTAATGGTCAGATAAAAAAAGTCTTCAGACCAAGGAAGGATTAGAAAAGTGCATTCCAAAAAAGCACTACAGTCTATATAGTTTAATAGGATAACTCTTCACAATCCATAAGAAAACTGGTGAATTATGTCACACTTCAGCTGAAGTAAATGGATTTAGAGCTACTGGTATCACAATAATCACTGAGACAGCGCAGGCCAGAAAGAAGTAGTACTACAGTATGTTTATAATGCAGGGCCATGTGTTCCTTTCTTTTACCACAGAGCCATAAATGTTGCATATCCCGCTTTGCAAGTCAAGGTATCCCAGAAGAAATATTAATGATACGGGGGGCTACAGGAAATGGAAGCACCTTAACAATATGTTCCCCTGAGGGTCTGGCATGTGTTGGCTTGGAAATCCTTGACAAGACTCAAAAGCACCATTAAAGCTTTTCTGTAAGTTATAGCATTTTTTTTCCCCTCAGAGCTCTGGTGACAGCATATAGGAAAAGGACACTTGCTGGTGGTAGCACACATCTCATACACAAAAATATTCAGTGCCAGGAAAGAAGAGCTTTTCAAATCATCAAAGAGCCAAGTCAAGCCTATAAGTGACTTAAAACATTCCTGAGATGTCTGTGTATCTCTGCAGAGGTTTGGGATCTTTATTTTGCCTGAATGTAAACCACAACCCTGAGCAGAAGACCAAAGGAAGAACTGAAGAGGCAACCCCTGGCTGACTTTTTGCTGGTTGTTTTCATCTCCTAAAGTTTTTCTTGTGTTGGGGCATCACAGGTTTTCAGTGCAAGGCAAGAATGTCTAAACACCAAAAAAAAAAAAAAAAATCTTCTTTTCTCTAACCCAAAACTCAGAAACAGCTGAACCAGTTTTGCTGTAAACTCAAACATATTCAGCATGAAGCAGATTCCCTTAGAACAGATTTTTTTTTTTTTCATCTGGGTGATTTAAATTTGGCAAAATCACAGAGATGTAGCTCTGTTGAGAATAATAGTTCACATGTTGTCCACTATTTTTTAGACCAAGATTTGTCTTGTTCTGTTACATCTGATGAGTGCCTTTAAGACTGATTTGCCTTAATGTTTATTACAGTCATAACTCATTGATTAAATCAAATCACCGTGGTGAGGAGGAGGAAGATGTAAGAAGCAAATATCTAACAGATGAGTTATCTGGAAGAAGGCAGCACCAACTGACATCACCCAGCAACGTGCAGTGCCTCTGTCTGGAGCAGTCTGGCTTTCACAGTGTTAGGAAAATCAGAGAGGTAAACTCCCTTCTATTTCCTCCTTGGAAGGGGTTCAAGGTTGTGGCCTCACCTCTCTTGGAAGAGTCTTGAAATATTTTCAATAATGGGAAGGGATGGAATGGCTGCGGGCTGTATCCTCTTGGAAAGTGCCCTGTAGCATTAGGGAATGATGTTGCCGGTAGCCTGCTCCAGCTGTTAAAAGATGAACTTTGCTGGATTGCTCACTAATTCTGTAGAGCCAAACACAGTTATTGCAGTGAGGAATGATCCACCTCTGGGCAGCTCTCCCGAAGTCATAGTGTCACAGAGGATGCTATTGATGGGTGAAACTCCCAGTTTGGAGAGGAGAAACGGGGAAGGTACGTTTTAGTGATAACAGAAGCTGTGGGGCAAAGGAAAGTGTTCTGTGCTTTGAGACACATTTCACTTATAAATCGTGGATTGGTTTCTATAATTGCCTGAAATAACTACTTCAGGAATCAGGAAAATTCTGTTTTTCGAGGTATTTGTCACAGGTAACCACGGGTGTGGTGGAAATGCTGCCTACTATGTGTCTCTGGTTTTGGAAGCATTCATTTCCTCGTATTCCGACACCGGAGGTGTTTTTGATTTTTTTTTCTTATTTTATTTTATCGCATGGGCCTCAGGACAGACCAGTGCAGTCCAGTGCCCTCCGCCCCCGGCCGCCCGCGCCGCCCCCGCCCGCGGTGCCGCCGTCCAGGTGTTTCGCGTTACCGCCGCCCCGTAAAACCCGGTCACGAACACGGTGACACATAAACGCTAAATTAAAGTGGCGCTGCGCCCCGGCCCCGGGGCTGGACGAGATGGAGACCCGACCACCCGCAGCCGGGCCGCAGAGCGGGACTGGACCCCGGCGCTGCCTCCGCGGAGCTCCTCGCTCCCCACAGCCCGGCCGGCGGGAGGCTCCAGAGCCACACCGGAGCCCGTGCAGTGCCCTCTGCCTCCGCCAAAGGGCTTCCCCAGCGCCCTTCGAGGCACCCGTGGAGCGCCTTGGGGAAAACTGCTCCCGGCTCCAAGCAGGACAAGGGGTGGAGGCGGAGGCAAATGGGCTCAAAGCAACCGATGAGCGTGCCTAGCACAGCTTGGGGGCACCGTCCTACGAAGCCGCCGTGGCACCATCACCCATGGGGCGGCCAGGAGGACGCTGCTTCCTCCAGGGGAGCCCGTCCGACCCCGTCCCCGCCAGCCCCGGCTTGGGGGACACACTGGCTGCCCCAGGCCGGGTCGCTCTGTCTGCCCGCCCCGCGGGGAGCGCGGCCGGGCGGCAGCGGGGGACCCCAGCGCTCCTCCCGGCACTGCCGTCGGGGCTGCCAGTGGAGCCGCCTGGAGCAAGTGGGGGCCCTGATTTTTATTATTGTTATTTTTTACCTTGAGCTCAGAACTCCTAGAAGGCGGGGGATTTCACGGAAAGTGAAGGGGAAGACAGGGCCCCGAAGTTATTGCACAAAATAATGAGTTCTCCAGCCGATCCCTTCGGGCTGAGCCCGTGCCAGTGCGGGGATGCACACATCCCGCCCTGCCGCCCTCCAAAAATCCCCAGATTAGCCGGAAAACTTGGGGATGTTTCAAATGCATACCAAGAAAATTAATGTCAAAGATTTTTTTTTTTTTTATTCGGGAAAGGAGTGTATTTTCTCTCTCTCACCCGATGTTATTCAGATAAATTGGAGCGCTTTCCAGAGGAAACCCGGAGAAGAAATACTATAAATATTAAAGCACTGTCTTGGTTGCCCTGATCTATAGCACCTTACTTTAAACGCCCATTAGAATGTAAAATCCGTTCAAAATTGTATTCATCACAACAATACTGGTAATAATGTATTTTATCCGAAGCTGCATTATCTCCCTCACGACAAAAACTACAAACAAAATATATGTTCCAAGTGGAAGGGAAAAGGTTTTATTTAATCCAGAAAATAATTAAAATCTCATGTATTTTTATTGGTTTTAGTATCCAGCAGAGTGAAAATATTGAAACTCCGAGACCCCTTGCATTAAAAAGTCACAACTGTTCTATTTTATTAGTTCTGACTGTGTGAAAAAAATTATAAGGACAACATTGAAAAAATCCGGGTTTTAGAGCCCCGAATGGCCATAAAAACAATAAAATCAACTATAAAACCTGCACTAGTGATATTAAAAAATTATGTAGTTCAATAAATGTGACATTTCATGAATGCAGATTTAATAGTCTCCAACCCGTGGAAGGAGGAAGGCTGAGGTCTAACAATTGAATTTGAAAGGGGCGGTACTCTAGAACTGCAAAATTAAGTGCTTCATTTTTCTTGTTAGGGATTATGCAGTGGTAGTGGAATGTAATAACTGTGCCATTAAAACTTCCTTTTAACAAGGCCTATTGCTTGTATAAAAGTCAGAAAAGAATAATCTCTTCCTCTATTTATTTGTTTTCCAATAATACAGCAAAACTTATTTTTTTCTTTTTGCATAAACTTGTTCTCAAGATTTTGAGTCGACAGCTTGTAAAATATTGTGGGGGCCCTCCATTCTGCTGCTTTGTATCATGCACGTCGTTATTCCAGAGGGCAACGGGTCATCGGTTTACTGTACATTTATTAAGTAAATCAAACTGCAAATCCAACACTTCCAGATGAAAACATTAACTAAACCCCTTGGAAAGAGCAATGCCTGGGAGACTGAGCACAGAGAGAAAAAATAATCAAAACTGTCAGCTCACTTTACGTGTACCTGATATTTACAAGACACAAGATCATGCTTTAAAGGTGAGTTTTGGCATTTGGTAACAATGTAAAGAAAAAGAAAACCCAACCTCCCTGTATTACTAATATATATATATTTCCATTTCACCAACACCCTGTCGTCTTGTTCTGAGCCTCTTAGTTATTAAGATCTTCGTGGGTTTGAACCTGAGACCTTTTTCTTTCTTTCTTTCTTTTTTTTCTTTTTTCTTGTTTTTAAGAACGGGAACGTTAAACCAGCACCTGCTATTCCTTAACAGCTTTCCGCGCTGTTAGCACGGGGGCGTGTGAGGAAGATGGGGAACGGGGGACCCGACGGGGTCCGCGGACATTCAGGGTGCACCTGCCGCCTCCTCTCCCAACGGAGGGGAAGGCAGTGCCGCCCGCTGCCGTCGGGATGAGACCCCGGTTGCTTGACGGGGCGCGGGTATAGTGAGGGTCGCCGCCCCTCCCGCACCGCCCCCTCGCCCAAGTCCGGCCGACAGTCCGGTGCTGGGCGAGGGGCGACCTCAGAGCGGGAACCGGTGGCGCCCAGACGGAGCGCACGTCCCTCCCTGCGGACGCGGGCAGGGGGCAGAAGAAATGAGCTGGCGGGATTTTAAAAATTGAATCAGTGGTGCCCAGGTGGCGCTGCTCGGGCCGCCGCGCCTGCTTCTCCTCCCCGGGCTGTCGGGGTGCGGGTCCCCACGGCCGCGCACCCCGTCCGGGGGCTGTCGCCCCCAGTTTACCGCCAGGTGCCGGCCGTCGGTGCCGGCTGGGGCGCAGAGCAGCGCCGCTCCACTTCCTGCTTCGCGCCCGGCCCTGTCCTGGGGGACGGGGCAAGAACCGGTCCAGCCCCGCCGCCCACACGCTTCCCCCGCCCCCGCTTTCCCGGTCCGCGCAGTCAGGCGGAGTGCCCGCCGGGACCTTTCCAAAGAAGAGGTGCGGGCCGTGTTGGGGGTGCCCATCTCCTTCTCCGCCTCCTCCCTCAGCCCGCGCCCGGGCCCCACTGCGGGCAGTCAGCGCGCTCCCCCATGGGGAAGCCCGAGGCCCGAGTAACGCTGCGCGGTGCGCGGGTAGAGGACCGGGCGCCGATGCGGGAAGCGCAGGGCCCCGTGTGCCGTCGGGGCTCGGACGGGCGCCGGATCGCGCCCCGCTGCCCCGGCTCCCCCGGGCTGCGGCCGTGGTTGATTGGCGCCGCGGGGCGCTCGCTCGGGGAGGCGGGGGGAGTGTTTGCCGGCAGGGGGTGGTTTCCCCCTTCCCTGGCCGGGCTCATTGGCCAGACGGCGCCGTGGCAGGAAGGGGACAGAGACCACGCGAGCTCCGCCCCGCGCTAATAGAAACCTATCGAAGGGTAACCCGAGCCCAGAGAAACCCGCG
>VXAU01001096.1:26046-65362 GCA_013399695.1 Formicarius rufipectus | reverse complement strand
GCTGCCGTCGCCCAATTCCTCTTTCACCAGCCTGGTGTCCCCGTACCGGACCCCCGTCTACGAGCCGACTCCCGTCCACCCGGTCTTCTCCCACCACCTCGCCGCCACCTACGGCACCGGCGCCTACGCCGGGCCCCTCTACTCCTTTCCCCGGGCCGTCGGTGACTACGCGCACGCCCTGATCCGGCAGGACCCTCTGGGTAAGCCATGTGCCCTCCCCGCCGCCCTCTCTGGCTGCCACCGCCACGCTCCCAGCCCGTGCCCGTCCCGCCGTCGGGGCTGGGGGGGAATGGAAGTGCCTGAAAGCTGCCCTCTTCTCCGCCCGCCTCTCTGCGCTCCCCCGACTCCCTCCGGCCCCTGTCAGATTTACAGTAAATTAGAGACGTGCCGCGCTCCGAGCCTGGCAACGAGACCACAGTGCGCGGCCGCGGTGACTCAGATTTGTTTTCCTTCAAGCAAGTGACTCTGAGAGTGTCCTTAGTAATGTCGCGTGTGGTTTTGGTGGGGAGTTTTAATTGTGCCGGGAGATCGCATGGCAGATCTCAGCTTTTTCCTGCGGATGACTTGAAAAACAGCCGGGAGGCCGGCTCCGCTCGCTGGGGCCCCCGCGGTTCCTCCGCGGGCCGGGTCGGGGCCCCGGCGGGCCCTTCTCGCCCGTGGCCGGGGTAAGCGACCCCGCTGCGGGGGCCGAGTCCCGCGCCAGGGCTGCAGCACTTGTTCTTAGTGATTGCAAAACTGGACCTGACTCACCACATTTGTGCAGTGAAAGAGGCTGACCCTTTCCGTTCATACAGGAAACCTTGAGCTCTCGATAGGAGTAAATCTGGTTTCAGAAGCTGTTAAGTGTTTTCCTGGCCGCCTGAAGCAGGCTCTTCCCCGGGAGTCGTGCACATTGCTGATTACTTTATCGACATCCTCAATACAGACAAATTCAGGAAACACTCGACTTCTGATAGCCGGGATCCGTTTTTCTGATATTGTTCATTTCCTCTGTGTGGGATGTGACTTTATGACAGCTAAAATAACCAGTTGCTTCCTATTTTTTGAGTCTGTTTTGCACCAGAATTACTAAAGCCTGACGCAAGCAAAATCTCGAAAAACAATGCAGCGAATTTCAAAGGGTGCAGGCAGCAAGACAGAAAGACAGTGTGACTCAGTGGCACTGGCCAGAGCCTCCTGCCCCGGGACGCGGCCGCCGCTCCTCGGCGGGGCTGGCTCCCCGGCGTGTCGCCGCCTGCTCCGCCTCGCCCCTCACGGCTGGCCGGGGGCTGAGCCTGGCGGGCACCCCGCGCCCTCGGGCGGGCAAGCCCCCAAGCGGGTATAAGGAGAGTGGGGGCACTTCTTCCCAGAAGCATAGTTGCCCTCGTGTTGGCGCTTCCCCCCGCCCAGCCCCGCGATGTCCCCGCTCTCCGCGGAGCCCGGAGCACTGGCTCAGGGAAAGGGAGACGGTTTCTTTGGGGCATCGCAGAAGGAAGCAAAGGTCTTTTTTTTTTTTTTCTTCTCTTTTCTTTGCGAGATAGACCAACAGGAAACACATTGACGGAAATGTTGCCAAAGCCCGTAGAGTGACTTTAACTGGTCTCACTGCTCGGCGGAGGGGAAAAATCAGAGAGGGGAACTGGGGGAAATAAAATCAGGCGAGGGAAATTAGCCAGCCTGGGACCCGGCGCGCCTCCAGGTCTGGGCTCGGGTAGGGGCCAGGGTTCTGCAGTCACGCGTGTCCACGGCCAGCCAGTGATCCTCGGCGTTGTGCCTCTTTTTGTAGGGAAGCCGCTGCTATGGAGCCCCTTCATCCAGCGACCGCTGCACAAGAGGAAAGGGGGGCAGGTCCGCTTCTCCAACGACCAGACCATCGAGCTGGAGAAGAAGTTCGAGACACAGAAATACCTGTCCCCGCCGGAGAGGAAGCGCCTGGCCAAGATGCTGCAGCTCAGCGAGAGACAGGTGAGGCTGTGCCCATGCCCTGGGGAACTTCACCCCATCCCTGGGCAGTCCCCGGGACCGGCGGCACCAGCCCCACTTCGGCCCTCGCCCTGCGGATGCTGTCGGCACTCCGCTCCCGGGAACCTGGCCGGCTGGGGGGCGGCGGGGAGGAGGGGATGGTGGGCTGTTGCTTTCCGCTCGCGGTTAGGGTACGGTTCCCGGCGATTATCGGCTCTGAGACTACCCCGCACTTTCTCTCATTGTCGTTGCTCAGGTCAAAACGTGGTTTCAGAATCGCAGAGCCAAATGGAGGCGCCTAAAGCAGGTACGTGGATGTTTCTGTTTCTATAGAAATAAGTATTTTAATTGTCTTATCTTATGCTGTGCTCGCCTATTCCAGGTTGTATGCAGAAGTCATCTGAAAGGCTGTTTAACCTCTTCACCTTGATTAAAAAGACAAATAGTCATGCTGAAATCCATGAGGGTTCGTTCAGGCAGCACTAACGTTAAAAGCTCCTAATGTAGTTCCTATATCAATTATGCTTGTCTTTCACACACTGCCTATTGAAACTCCACACTAATTATTTTGTAAACCCATATGTTGTTTAGCCAATTAACGTGGAGAAGATAAGTAATTGTCAGTAAATTACTTAGGCAGGTTTTTTTTTGAGAAAAATATTTGCTGGTGTTTTAAATCGCCCTCTCTTAATAAACACAAGTCGATTTATTTTGCACACATTGGGAGAGGCAGGTACAAACACTTTGTTTTGAGGAGCTTCGTGGAAAATTGAGTAGCTTTTACTTTTCGTTCACAAATAGTTACACTGTATGAGGCTGAGAGGTTAAAGCAGTTTCCCTTCTGTCAGAAGGTGTGCTCAAACAGATAATTAAATTTTTTTATGGCCCATAGGGCCTTATCCTGGCTAGCTTGGAAAAATCAAGAACCCTTCGTTCAAATATTTTTGAAAAATCACAACCTTGTGGCCTGAGTCTGACTTCAGTACGTGTGAGGTGGATGGCCAAGTTTCACTGCCAAATCAGCCTTTAATATAAAAGTAAAAAGAAAACTAATCATAGTGCCATATTCTAGATGAATTTGTTCTGTGACCTTCACCTGATTTTAACCCAATCTTCAGTTGATTTTTTAATCAAGTCACATACTCTGGGAAGAGGCAGGCTGGGTCCCTGGTGGGGCCCGACCCATGCCGCAGTGTCCGGAGAACTCACTTGGGATCTCAGCCATTTTAAGTCATTTCCTCCTTTTCATTCAGTCACATCCATTTCTCCGAGCCTGCATGGTTATATCATGGGTACGTGTCTCTGCCTGCTTTCTCTTAAGAGTATCATTTCATGCCCCCTTAGGGGACTGGGCTCTCCAGACAGCTGCCGACACAGGGCTACTCTTGCCTTCAGAAATGAGGTTTTGGTTAGGTTCGGTTTTAGTGGTGAGTGTTTTAATGTTGAGTTTTATCTTAATTAGTAATTTTTTCTCATTTGCTTTTGGGCCACTGATGGATTCAACCTCCCTCCTTTGGCTGTTGGTGTAATTAAAGAAAGATCAGGGCTGGAGGAAGTTGTGTGTCGGTGTTTGGAGACTCATAATAAACATTTGCTTTGCTAAAGACAAAAGTTCAGAGGTTCCTGGGCTCCAGCAGCTCCTGATTCTTTTGAAGTGGCTGCGATAACCATCGCCAAGGAGCCTTATTCATGGCAGCAGCCCCTGTGGCTAGCGGGGACTTCAATGAGAGCCCTGGCTCGGCCCTGTCCCACTCAGGCAGGTTCATAGGCAGGAGGCACAGAGAGGTAGCAGAACACCTGCCTTTTCCTGCAAGGTGGTTTTCCCACACAGCACAGCTGGAATTCCCAGGCCTTCTATCTCTGTGCCCTGTATTTCTGTATCAAGCAGGCTTCTTTCATTGCAGGAGAACCCCCAGGCCACCAAAAAAGAAGAAGTGGAAGGTGCTGACAGTCATGGTGACCAAAGGCCAGAGAACTGCCAGACCCCAGAGCAGAAGGGTAAGGAGGTCTCTCTGGATGGTTCTCAGTACACCCCCTCACCAGCCTCACAGGAGGACCTGGAGTCAGATGTCTCCGATGACTCTGATCAAGAAGTGGACATTGAAGGCGATAAAGGCTATTACAATCCTACCCACTAACAGCCCCATGCAGAGAGTGGACCCTAACTTGGCTTGCACTTTACCAGGGGCTGGTTTGAAAGAAGATTATGCTACGGGAGAAAACTTCCACACGTTACACTGAAAGACAAAAGCTAACACCAAATGGACTCATTTTACAATAAGCAGAGAAAGAGAGATGTATTTTCTGCAAACAATACAGTTTTGGAAGATCTCTAATTTGGTTAAAGGAATATGGTTTGTATTTAATTATTTGTAAGATATATTTGTACAATAATCAGTGTTCTAACTGGAATATAATTCTGCACCCTGTTCATACAGTGATGGGGTGGGTCTGAATCAGCTGCTGTTGGTGATCAGGCAAAACTCTAACTAGTGTGGAAGTGAGTATGGATTGCAGGACTAAGCTTTTTTTGTGTGTAACCAAATGACGTTTAAATAGATCAATTTAAACGCCCTTTGCAAGCATAGAAACATGTTCTGTGAAATAGGGAGGGGTTTGACCGACCCGAGAAGTGCCTTATGCTCACACCCTTTAATGTGCCGTGGTGCTCTCTACTGAGACATCCCCCCATTCATCAGGTAGAGTCTTTGGACAGATTCCTTTTTCCTCTCATGAGAGATGAAATGTGCCTTCTCAGATTTTTGAGAACTTTGCCTCACAGTTTGGATGGTTCCATTTGCAGAAAAAAAAAACCCACCCAAACAAACATATTTTTTCTCCTTCAGAATCTTCAGCACTGTTTCTTACAGTTTCATATTTGAGAAGAAAAGGCAGGTAGTGATAGGGCCCTAGCTGCAGGAGAGAAACTGCCATCAGCTCTGGGGGTTAAGTGGGAAGATAATGTCTATCGTACACATATCTGCTTCTGTACATACTTAGTTTTCTTTAAAAGTGTTGTGGTTTTGTACCTCTTGTTGTTCATATTTTGTACATATTTGTTCAGTGTTTAAAAAAAAAGGCAATACCTGGTATTTAATTTTTGATGGACATGTCCGTGAAATAAACCTAAACTCTGCACCACTTGCCGCACTGGCCATCCAGTTACTGGCAGGAGACAACCCAAACCTCCCCTCTGCCAGCAGGTGTGCTCTAATTGGGCTTTGCCCTCAGTATTGTGGCGGCCGCTGGCCACCCCACAGCCTTCTGGGCGTCCTCTGTTGTGGGGATTTCATATGGGCCCACTGCTTTTTTTTTTTTTTTTTTTTTTGCTATTTTTCAGCCTACCATCCCGTGTTTCAGTTTTGCCTGTAGCCGCCCATACGGGAACGGGCTCTGCGGTGGGAGGAGGAAAACCTAGCCGAGGAGTCCAGGCTGGAAATGTAGGTGTTTACCCTCAAAGTCGCCCCGATCCTGAGGGGCCGGGGAGGGGGTGCGGGTTGGAGGAGGAGCAGGGCCAGCGGTGCCTGCTTGGGCCGGGACATCGACCCCAGCCAGGGCAGGCTCTGATCCACCTGAGTCAACAGTGGTTATTCATCGGCCTTTCTCCGAAATTCATGCCGATCCGGGAAAGGAGCACGGAACTCGGGATACGGGGAAAGCTCCCAGGAGCGGGTACCCAGGGTGTGCACCCGCGCGGGTATTCAGCTCCCCCCCAGGCGCCACTGTGAGCGCTCGGGGCACAGGGACCCGGCCAAGCGCCACAGAGGCTTTTAGTGCCAAGAAAGACTTAGAGAGCAGCAAGTGACAGTTGTGACTTGTTAGGGGGGATGGCCCTTAGAGCACGCGGGTTGTCGTGTCTACACGGGTTAGTACTTCGAGAAACATCAACTGAGTTTTCTGAATGACTGGCTTTAGCTTTGGTTTATTCTAAAACCGCGTTCATGAACGGGGTCGGAAAAGAATCGATCGGGGGGTTCCGTTCCCCCATGCCCGGTGGGCACCGGGAGCGGTCACCGGGAGCAGGTTCCAGCCGCTCCCCGATCTGCTCCTGCCGGGGCCGCGCCAGGGCCGAGCGGCCGGTGTTCGCACGGCGGCCCCGAAAACATGGGCACCGGCCTCTGGTTTAACGCCACGCGTGACAAAGGGACCCTCGGCACTCGCCACGGTTTCCCAGGGGCAATTCTCCAACCTTGCTCCAGGATCGAGCCCCAGCGCAGTGTGCGCCACGCGAGGAAATCATCATCGCGTACGGACAGCTCACAGCGGGGCTCCGCTGAGGAGGAGATCGCTTCTCTATCCTTCGGATTTTCCCTCGCTCAGGGTTTCCGTCGCGGGTCTAAACCTGCATCCCGAGGGAGACGGGAACAGCTCCCCGTGAGTCCCGCGAGCTGCAGGTGGGAGGGCCGGAAGGAGGGCAGGGAGCGCTCGGGAAGGTGCGTCCTAGCCCTCTCCCTGCTTTTTCCTTCTCTCGTTTGTCCATCCCGACGGAAATTAGGGAGCACGAAACTAGCTTTACCACTTCAATGCGACTTCGTGTTACGGCCGTGCTTTCGCGTGGGGATGGGAACACGCGTAGGACAGAGCCCCCGCGACGGTGTGCAGCCTGCGGCGGCCCGTGAAAGTGGGGCGTGGGGCGAGCTCTGGCAAACCCCAAACCCATCCGTGGCGGTGCTTTTCCCCGGCCGCGGAAAGCTCGCCGCGGCTAAGGGCTTGCCCGACGCGATGGTCGGGGCGGGGACTCTGCCCGAGGCACAGCCCGGGGTCGCGGCCCCGGCGATGTAACGGGGTCCAGGGAAGCCTCGCTCGGCAAAGCCAGGCGCTTTCCCCGCGGTGGCAGGGGCTTTGGCGGCTCCCTGCAGGTGGGGAGCGCAGATGCGCCGTCTGCAGCCGCCTGGCCAGGGATGTGGATTTCCAGGGTGTCGCGACAGGTGACAAACAGCGCTGTAACCCAGGCTGGGCTGTCGATATGCCCCTGCTCACCCGCCCACCCGGAGAGGGGAACTCAGGGAGGCAAGCACATCGGAGGGGGCGGGCTGGACTGCCGGTCAGAACTAACCCCCCAGCAGCTGTCCCTAATTCCCCCAGCCCGTTTCCACAGCGGGAGAGGCTGACGTGGGGATGCCCACGGCGGGGCGGACGAGCAGCTCTCCACAGGCAGTCTCTGCTCTTCGACAGGAAAAAAACAGCCAAAGCACTTTACACCGTTCGGAAAACTTTCGAGCCCCTTCCGTGCCACCCTGCTCTGTCCTGTTTGTTTGCCCGTTGGCTATTCCATGCTGAACTGGCACGTATGACCTTTCCAGCACAACTCCCGTCTTGTTTTCGACGTTTTTTATCAGCCGATTCAACTTGAAAATGGTTATCATTTAGCAGAAAAACAAACAGAAAAGCACATTTTTGTAAGCAGAACGTTAATGATTGGAAGAATTGCACCAATTTCAGCTTGACAGTGTGTGATTAATCCTCCGGGTCAGGTACTTATATTTTTAGTCATTAGGTTCGTCGGCCTTTGATATGCAGAACTGTTTCTAGCCTAATAGGCTATCGACCCAGCCGCTGTGTACTTTGACTCCTTGCGCAGCGCGGTCCCCGGCCCGCAACGGGCACAGCCGGCGGCGCCGTGGGATGCCCGTCCGGGTGGGCCCGTCCTCAAGGAGACGGTCAGGGTCACCCGTGGAAGCTGTGGAAACCATCTCGGTCTGCGCAGGCCGCCCACACGTCGGGCAGGACGAGTCATGCGTGGAGACACACGTGGGGGTGTGTGTCCACACTCGCCTCGGGGTGTGGGGGAGTGGGAAGGAGGAAAGTGGATACATGATGATTGCGGTCACTTTAATCCTTCCCATTGAAATGTCCAGAGCCTCTTTTATTGCACAATAATAGGAAATAATAACTCGGTGCTCCTAATTGTTTGCTTTCACTGAAAAGGACCTTCCTCTGGTCATGTTGGATAAATGAACGGTTTGTCACTCAGTTTAGTGGACAGCATGAAACGGTATCAGACCTTGAAGAAATCTGCTATTAGATGTCTTCTCAGAGGACAAAAAAAATCAGACAGATGGAATATCTGCATGGATATTATTGTCTTTTAGCTACATCTATATATATAAAGGTCAGTTTTTAAAGACATTATCTTAGTACATGAGAAAGTTTCAAGACAGACAGAGATGAAAACCTGAAAGAAGCATGAACAGTAGGTCAGAGCGTGCTGATCTGATTCAGATCAGGTTCTCATGAATGCTTAGTGGTGGTTTGGGCTCAGCAAGGACAGAAAGATTTTGTCCAGGTCTGTGGGTGACAACAACTCCTTACCAAAGAGTCTTTGTCGACTGTGGAGTCTTTGTCTTATTCTGAATTATGGACTTTACTGGCTACAGGCCTCCTGAGTATAGAAGGTTTGCTCTTTATCCAAAACAGGAAATGAATGTGTATCTCTAAAGTATTTCAGGTGGTTCACACTGAAGCAAAAAAAAACCTTGACACAATCATGAGAAAGCCTCATCACGTTAACTTAAGTGGCTCCGTTTCACAACTCCATTGTTTGAGGGCTATTGACAAATTGCTTTTAAACCCAGTGAGTTTCGAGCACATCCAGACTGTGTTACTTTGGTCACTTGGAGTTATACGAGCAAATTATTTGGTGGAGTCTTTCAACTGTGTTGGTGACTTGTGAATTTTCCCCTGAATGTTAGATACATCCTCGTGTCATAAAGACATAATCTCTAATGGGACTAATTGAGATGTAGATTTTTTCCTACAAGATACCCACCTATGTCGTTAAGCCTTAATAATAAATAGAACTATTGTTTGGATTTGGGGTTTTTTTGGTGGTGGTGGCGGGTTTTTTTGCTTCTGGTTAGTTTGTTGTTGTTGTGGAATTTTTTTCACAGAAAAAAAGGGCCAGACATTAAATGGTTAGAGTGGCTGATTTTGTGGTTGTTCTACAATAGTGGTAGTGACTTTTCCCTTTATTAATTTTTTTATCTTTCCTGAAAGTATTGTTTAAGATATCAAAGATGCTAGTACAATTCAGGGAAACAGATACTCCAGTTTGTTCACTCTCCACTCAGCTTGGTAGAAGCAAAGTAGTGTAAGGATATGTATTAATGACTAGGAATATATCTGCTGACTTTGTAGAAGACACTTGTTACAATGGGCATGTTTGCATGCATGTGGGCTAGACATTTTCAAGTAGCTGTTTAAAGGTGCAGATTAGATCAAGAGTTCTGTCTGGGTACATTTCAGTGAAAACAAAGTCAAAGTCAAAACTAATTGCTATGGTGGCCGGTAGGAAATGAATCAGTTCTCACAGTCAGCTGGAAATACTAAAGACAAATTGAACTTTGCATTTGTTGGTGCAGTTTAGGCAAATGATTCAGGATAAAAGGTTGAATGGGCATGGAAAATGAGCTGCCATCTCATCAGCCTTAGGGAAGGGGCCATTTCCAGGAGACTTAATTTAATCAAGCTTATTTAAGGACTAAAAATCCCATCTGACAGACACATAGACCTCAACACTTTTAACGTGATTTTAGCAGGCTGAGTTGCAGTCAGCTAGGAGTCCAGATTGTGACCTGCTAAAATTTAGCAGATTATCCCAGTAGACCTTTAGTAGGTCTTGCTTTTGAAAAAGAGTGACTGAACTGAACTAAATCTACTGAAAACAAGAATATTTTCCTCTTGCTGTCAGGGTTTCCCTACATGTCAATCTGTGCCGTTGCTGTGAAGACCTATGTAGAGAAGCTTCTCATCCATCCTTTCCTGTGCTATTCTCCTTGGCTGTTGCAATGGTACATCCCATGAGCATAATGTGTCATCGAAGAAGTATTCTGTCATTTTCTAGATGGGTATAAAAGTTGTATTTTTAGAATGACTTAGCAAATGCTTTTTAACATCTTTTAGCATTTGACTTGCCCTATCTATGTAAGGTTTCCTTAGTCAAACCATGTTAGCTGGTATCTTTAAAAGCACAACTTTTTTCTTAGTCTAGATGTACTGAGAGTCCTTGTCCTAGAATACACCCACATGAGGGTACAGCTGTTTTAAAATGAGTCAGGACTGTCCCTACCCTACAATTGTATCTCAACGACTTATTGCAGCTATCAGGATCAAAATCACAGGTTAAAAGGGGAAGAAGTAACTTTGTTTTATACACATCAGTTCTTCCACTTCCTTCTCTCAGTAGTAAGGAACCCTCCAGCCAAAAACCTAATCTATCACAGAATCAATCAGAGAGCAACTCAGATCTGTTGTAGTCCTAAGGTACAGAAGGACTCAGTTCTGCAAAAGGATGGACCAGTGACTGAGGTTACTTTCCAGTGACTTGTTTCCCAACTTGTCACCTTTGGTTCTGCCAGGGGAGCTCTTTCCAAACCTACCATGAATGAAAATAGCCCAAGTTACTGTAAGCAGTGCAGAAATGGTCTGCACTAATTTGATTCATTTTGCCTGGTGGGTGTTGAAGCTGCCAGCACATCAGAGAAAGTTTTACTCACTGAGAGAATTTATTTGGTAGTTTCTGGGTTCCATGGCTAGTAAGACACCAGATTAAATTTGGCTCTGAGCATGTCAGTGCCAGTTAGATGTGGGCAGGAACTGCGAATGAGTTGCTCTGTTGGCTGAAAACAAACAGAGCTGTATAACTCAGGGTGAGAACAGCCAAGGGAGCTGTGCTGTAGTAGAGGAGACTTCAGGGGCTCAGAGGCAAAAAGAGCAGTACGGTACAGTGGATGTGCAGTCCCACGGCATCCTGATACAGGCAGTGAAGCAAACCAGGTGCAGTTCAGGAATTTCTTCTGAAGTTTGGCAAATTATTGTTTTGGGTGAAGGGCAGGGACTCCTCTGGCTGTTTGGCAGGGACTGAACTGAAGTTTTCCATCCAAGCAAGATTTTGGGAGAACCTAGTGCCCAGAACAACTCCTAGGAGATGAATGAGGTGTGGCCTGCAGAGTTAAGTGCGTTTTTCTGGCTTTGGCCCTGGAGACTCACACATACAGTATTGGCTTGGACACTGTTAATATGCCTGGTACAATGTCTCCTTGGTGCAATACCCCCTGCAATTTTATGAGCATTTTACCCCAAGTGAAGCATCCTTATTTGACTTAGTGTAGTAGCAGTGATACTGGTGGAGCAGAGATGGCAGCCCTTGGCAGGCTTTGCCACCTGATCCCACCTCTGTGAGGAGGCAGGAGTTGTACAGCACTTCCCCAAAATCATACCTCTTTATGATAGCTCTCTTTGGGGAGCATTGAACCCCATCAGATCAGTAGTAGCTTTTGAAATCTTGGGCAGCGCTGTGTGCAGGTAGTGTTCATGTTGTTCACAGTTTCCCATACTGTGGTACGAGAAGAGAATGCTGACACTGCAGTAGCTGAATAAAAGACACCCATTTTCTGCCAGTGCTACTCTCATAATGAATACTGTTCATGCTCAGTGCTGGTTTGCTCCACCAGCTACCTCAAACCCCCAACCCTTGGGAGTGTCTGGGCAGTTAGAGTGTAGTGGTAGAAAGTGCAGATGGTGAGTATCAGCATATATAAGAATATATTTATGCCTTAATTAAAAAAGCTTACATTGGAAAGTCACTGATCTACCTATTAACATCTCCCCATTGCACTGCAGTTTTTCCTCCCTTTTTAACCACTGTCTGTTATTTTTGTTGTAACAAAATATATGCTGTCTGCAGATGGGAACAAATGGTGGTTTTTTCTAGAAAAGAGAATTATGCTATAGATGCCTGTGAATGACACGACAGCGAAACTCCTCTGAATATAGTGGGCAGAGGGATGAAACTGGCCTGCTTCAGAATCTTTTCAAGACAGCAGAAGTTCCCTGTGCTTCAGGTAATGAACATCTTACAGTTGTGATTGGGGAGAGCAGTTTATATTGATTATATTGATCAACTACTCAAAAATGTGAAGGCTGTGTTGTGGAATAGCATTTGGAAGGGTTTTCCTGACAAAATTATTTTCTATTATTTTGGGGTTTTTTTCAAAGATGAAACTTCTGCCTCATTGCTGTCTCCTGAACACGATTCATTAACATGACCTGTACAATGTAATTTCTTACATATAGAAGGACCTAGAATCTAGCAAAGCCAATTGAAACACACACAGTGATATTTTAAAATGTATGTAGAGTATTAAGTCATTTGTTGGTTGCACCAGAACAAATGTAGGATAAATAATGCCATTAAATAACAAATGGATTAAGGCCTTATTTTTCCTTAGTTGCTTACGGAATCT
The DNA here is from genome assembly GCA_013399695.1 of Formicarius rufipectus. Taxonomy (NCBI): domain Eukaryota; kingdom Metazoa; phylum Chordata; class Aves; order Passeriformes; family Formicariidae; genus Formicarius; species Formicarius rufipectus. Next base: position 53,177 of record VXAU01001096.1, on the reverse strand, counting down.
GCATTACTACATACTTTCCATTATTTGCAAATTACACCAGACAGATTGAATAAATGCTTTAAAATGGGTCCTGAACACCGCTTTAGTAGCACAGAGGAAATGGTTTCTTAGACAACTGCTGCCCACATATTGATTTAATAACAGAGAGGTGGAGGGGCGAAGATGATTATGTTGATGTACTGAGCTGTTGATTGTTTAATTGAAGGTAAAATTTTTAGCTTCACTAGTCAATTACCTGATCTCATTAAGTTCTTAAAAATCACTAAAATACCATTCTGGCTGAAGCAGCTGCACTTTGCTACTATATTGTCTAAAGCATTAGGAAAATAATTTGCTAATGGTGATTTACAAGTGTAAACATGTGGTATTTTTAGCATCCAAATAATCTTGCTCTGTGTGAGAGATCTTGGATGACTATTGTGCACCAGGTAATGTAAAAAAGATAGATATGAAATATGTTTTTATGTTTGCTTAAATGAACCTTTAACTTCTGAGTATTTTAAGATTCTGTCTAAATATTCAAACCTTATCATCAGAGTGGAAAATGGAGGAAAATCACAACCTTTAGACATTAAATCTTGTTCAACTATAAGAATTTATTCAGTGCCTGCCACAGAACAGAGGTTGTTTTAAAGATAAATGTTAACTGAAACAGCATTTGGCATCCCCATGGAGGTAGAAAAATGATGCTGCGAAGATGCTGAAGACACCAACATAGCAGCACAAGGTAAGGATGCTCTGAAATCTCCAGAGCAGCAGGGACAACTTGTCCTGTGCCTCATGTTCCTTTGGAAGCTGCATGGCACCTCCCAGATTCTATAAGCCATAGTGTGTGTGGTACTGACATAAGCAGTGCTAGTGATCAGTGGCATTTTATTTCCGAACATCATAGGAACACATTCTTTCAGGTTGACACATTTTCATTTTGCAGGATGACTGTCCTGGGAAAGGTAGGCCATCAGTCAACATTTAGACAGTATTTTAAGAGGCCCTTTCCAAAATCTACATGGCAAGAGTTCTGCTTCCCTGCATACTTTGTTTGGTTTTTAGATCAGTTCATAGAAAGACAGCTGCTTTCCATGCAGAAGATGGAGTCTGGGGTGAATTTCTTCATTCTTGCAAACAATGTGACTTCTGTCACAAGAACTTAATGAACTCTAAAAAAGGAGCTAGACATGTTTTCCTCTCAATGTGAAGATGTAGCAAGTGGTTATGGACAAGTTCCAGGATGAAAGATGAAGGAAGAACAGGGTTGTTGTTTTGGTTTTTTTTACCCCTCCACAGAGGGTTATGATAGATATTAGTAGTTGAGTAATAATTTAGAAGAAATTCAGTAACATCAGGTCTTCCCTGTTTTTGAGTTTATTCCCCCTGATGTCTGTTTCTGGTTCTATGCCAGTCCCCAGTCCATGTACGACTTACAATCTCTTTGCAGTCAAAAACGACTGTCAAAATATGAAGAATGGACAAAAGCATGTAACACTGATAATGTGCCAGTTGCCCAACCTTAGAGCGCATGATTTCAGACTTCTCAGGAAATGTAATTATTATTTTCCAATAATTGTCTATTATTACTTGAAGCTCCAATGTATCAGTAGCTCCCAAACTACCTGTATGCTTGCTACTTAGGTTTTAGATACCTGAAGTGCAAAGTGCAAAGCAAATGGAACTGCTAGTGTTGCATTTTGATGTTACATAAATTGGCAACTGGATTCTGCACAAGGCATTGATGTGAATTTTGAGACCAATCCAAACTTGAAGGCGTTAGCAGGGAGTCTTTCTTAATGCTATGGTAAGTGTCAGAAGGTGTTTTATGCTGTAATGCAAACAGGGGCATGAAAAAGATGAAAACACTTTTCAATAAGACAGCATTGATTTAGGTCTTTCAGACTGCAAAAGTACTCAGTCTGGGGTTTGGGTTTGTTTTCTATTTTTTTTTGACTGGCTATTGTTGTTTAAGGTTGTGAGGAGGGGTGTATTTTGGCCCTGCACTGTTCTCTGTTGACTGTGGAACTGGGCAGAAAGGGTAGGAGCTGTGTAGCTACTCCATGACTCACTCATACTGTCAAGCCAGGCAAGTTTGCCAGTGTTACTGTGATCAACTTGTATGTCCAAAATGGTGCTGCAACGATTAAACATGTCTCAGGTTTAAATAGAATAAACCAAATTTTGGAAGGGGTAGAGCCTGCGTAACTTGGCTTACCATTGCAGTTTCTGGAATGATAGCAAATTCAGCTGTGATTAGTTCACAGCAACAGTGACACCACTTTAAACACTGACTCAGAGGCATTTCTTGGTGTTAGCTGCTCTCAGCAGTGGGCTGACTTCCTACTTGGTAAGTGGGCCAGGACACTCATCTTGGTGGAAATGAGAGTCTGGGAGGCTCTACTCTGAGCAGAGCAGCTCTGGGAATAGCCAACTCAAGAGAGAGCTGAGGGCCAAATATTTGCAGTACTGTTCTGAACTATCGTTCTGCTTATGGTCTTTGTGGTTTTGAGATAAGAAAATGAGGAAACTGAATAAAAGCAACAATCCACCAAAAGAGTGAGTTGTATAAGAATATCACTTCAGTGTGCCGTCCTCTCCCCTTGCAGGTCCTGCACTGGCAGGGACTGTCTCACTGCTGTTGGTAAACAGCTTTTGAGGTGTCTGACTGGCATTAAAGCTCATGCGGCTTCATAGATGCCAAATACCTTGTGACCTGCACACTGAAGACTACACAGTGATACATGGCTGTCCATTTAATAGAATACCTTTCAAAATAGAATAGGAGAAGAATTAGGGTGCAATCTTCTTGAATAAGTATTTAATTCTGAAGTCAACCTTTTTAAGGTCTCTTAGTTTGAATTTTTGTTTATTGTTTGTTGGGGGGGGAGTGAGTTGTGTATTTATTTGTATTTTTTCCCTGTGTTTATTTTCAGGGATTTTTCATGTTCTTCTGAGTATGAAGAACTACTTTTCTGGTAGCATGAGCTGTACCAAATCCTGAAGGTTGTACTTAATGTTGATTTATGTCTCAGACTTAGTTAGGAGTGTCAGCTTAGAGAGATCTTTTTCCTAACAAATAAATCAACACATTTCCTAAAATGAAGGTGGCAGGTGATTACTTATTTTGTGTCCTTCATTCCTTTTTCAGTTGAGTTGAGCTCATGCCATCTTATACAGCACTGGATTGCATTTAGGTTTTCTAAAACATGTTCTTTAGAAAAGAAGCAATTACAGTGCTGTGCATTTTGAAACTATAAGAGTCTGAAGTCATATTTGAAAATAAAACACGTTTCTCAAATTTCTGTTGTCCAAGAATCAGTTAAAGCATAATGCTGGGAATATAATGCAAAATGAAAGAAGATATTACAGTGATTCGTGAGGATTTGTCTTGTTCTGGTTTTAGATATGAGTAGGTCATTAACTAGCCTATAAATATGTACACACTTAAAAGGAGAATTTCCTCATGTCCACTAAGATCAGTAATATATGACACAAAACCACTGAAATGTTTTATTCTATCTCAGCAGTAATCTTTTCTCTACTTAGGTACATTTTATTCCCAAGATAATAAACTTTCTGAAAAACCTTTTCATATGATCACTCACATATATTAAAGCTTTTAATAGTCATATTGTCAAATGCTTATATTGCCTAGCCAACATTTACTGTGAATCTATTAATGCCCTGCTTTTAATTCCTAATGATACTAAAATTAAATTAACTATGTTCTCTCTTACAACGTCTGTCTCCTGATCTGGAAGGTTGTTTATACAAGCAATCAAGGAAGTTAGCTGCTCACTGGCAGGGCAAGTGTCTGCAAATAGTCTCTGCAATAACATATTAGCCACTGCAAATGGAGGAATATGAATTAAGCATATAGATTTTGCACTTGTTTCCCTTGTGCCTCCACCCTTTCCTTGACATGTTTACTAACACATTTGTAATGTCAGAAAGAGCTCTGAATGTTGAACATTAATTAGGTGTGGGAACTGGAGCATAAAGTAACATCTACATTTTATCCTTTTTAATCAAGAGGAAATGCTCTAATGTTGGATTTAGATTTAATGCAAAACTAAATATTTGACTCACAATATATTATGTCAGCAGATTAGCTGGTATTTATCACAGTTTTCAAAACTAGGGCTTTAATGCCTCATTTGACATGATTTTGTCACTCCCTGGCAGAAAGCTGATAAACTGTCCATTTATGCCATTACAGCTGCCTCTTGTAGCACTTGTGCTGCTGTGGAGAGGGGTCAGCTGTTTTTTCCTTAAAACCTTTGGTTTTGGTAATTTTATAACATGTTGATCTTTAAAGTTTATTTGGCTGTATTAAACTAGATAAGTTTAAGGCTATAAATCAGGTTTTGATGGTACAAAAATACCTCAAATTGACTGAGTGGCCAAAAATTATCTAAATACTACATTCTTTCTGTCAAGATAGGTGAAACTGGAGTTAAAACCAACACCAGACTTCTATTTCTTCCCTTATTTTGAGTTTCTTCTTCACAGGAACATTAAAAAAAAATAAATTCCTTGTGTGCACATGTAGCAAGAAAAAAGGTTTTCCACAAAAAATGTCAAAACTGAAATAGACTAAATTATATGGTCTCTGCTGACCAGGTAAGATGATTCTAGATGATTTTCTAGCTCTAGAACCCTCTCCAGACATGTGATTTTACCCAAGTGGGGTTGTCACAATGGGCAATATGTTGCCCTGCGCCCCATCTCTTACATATAATGTGAGTATGCCAGTGGCAAGTACCCTGTGCTCAAATGATCTGCATTGGGAATGTCACTATTTCTACTGACTTCTACTGTATTACTTGCCATTTCCACTGGGAAGAGCTGATATACTCACAGGCCCAACTGTAGATGTGTTTGAGGTGATTAGAACCACCTACGTTGTCTGAGATGATGGAAGCCCAGGTATGAAATGGCTCCAACCATTCCTCCAGCACAGGGCAGATTCTCAAGTTATGCAAATGCTACACTACACTTCTCTTGTAAAGTCCAAATTATGTCATATCTTACTATAAATGCAGCAGAACTATTTACCATTAATTTCTAATACACTTCCATCCTTCTTCTTGGTTTCAAAAGTAGACACTGTGTCACTGTTCTCCTGGCTGGGCCGCAGCACTGCTGGGACAGCTAGGACAGCCTGAGGAATTAAAAATGAAACAGGGAGTCCTGTATCTCCCATGGTACCTTCCATTTCATCAATCTCTGCTAGCAGAATGAGAGCTTTACTAGTTTTATCAAAACTGGGAAAATAGTAGACAAATGCAACACCAGCAAGAAGGGCTATTCAAACTTGCAGTGCTTGGTCCCTCACCTGCACTGGCAGGGAATGGCTTCCTGCAGGACTGGCTGAAGCTCTCCTGGATAATTAGTGAGTCAGTTGCACAACAGCCTCCATGTTCAGTGTACTAACATCATTAGAAGTATGAATTGTGTGTCTCTTTAGGAAGATGGGCACATTTTTACAATTATCTAAACAAAATGAATTGCAGAATTTCAGGTCAAACTTGAACTTTGCCCTGTCTCCAAAAGTGCAAGTACAATCAAGTCACTGACTTGTAAAGTGCACAACTTGCCCTGCCTATTTTCTTTCTATTTTTTTCCCATTGATCCCACTGAAGCCAATGTTGGCATCTGCATGAGCTAAATGAGCATTTACCTTTGGTGACTGGTTTTTGGTAGAGAAAGTATGTGGAAATTCAGCTGCTCAGGACATTGAAAACAATGCTTTTCAACTTACAGGCGTAAATTAATTTTTCCCCCTCCAAAGCAGAAGGAAAAATAGTTCCAGCACTGAAATCTTTCTTTGTGGAGATGTCAAAACCTGAGGACAAAATCTGTTTCAAGAAACTCAGGTGTCATTCCTGCCCTTGCTGATAATGTTCAGCCACCACCAGCTCAAGGGTACCATCCCTGTGACCAGTGGCAATTTCAGCAACAGGGCTTTAGTTTCTTTCTCTGCTTTGGAAAGAGCAGAAGATGGGGAATTAAACAAATTTCCCCAATAAGACCCACTAGAAGGTGGGAGGAGAGTCATGCACATTTGTGTGTACTTGCAGTCCACCCACTCCTTCCTTCCCTGGGCACACCCGTCCGCCCTCCACTCTGTCCCCAGGGACACAGAGGCTCTGCCCTAGCTGGATGCTGTGGCAGCATCTGTGGGGGATTCATACAGTCTGTCCTCCCTGCAGGGCTTAGGAGGAGGGGCAGAGATGCTCTGGGGGTTGGGAGCAGTCCTGCAGTCCTCCTCCAGCTAGGAAATGGAGTCATCTGTTTGGCTAAAAGCAAGAAAAAGAGCTTCCCTCCTACCAAGGCCAGCTCACGGGGTATGTGTCTGACCAGCCTAAATAGCTGCCTTGCTCTTGTGCTGCAGGCCCAACAATTGCAGCCACAAATTCTCTAATAGAACTCATGTTTCAGTGTCATTATCAAGACAAATTTACCTTTGTGGTGCGTTGAAGCTCTCACTTGTGCTAGTGTAGAGATTGACATTCTCATGGGAACCTGCAGAGATGTGTGGCATCAGCTTCTGGGACCTCTGGAACAGCACCTTTTGTTTGCTGACCTGGTGCAAAAGCAGCTCTTCCATGCTCAGCAGTGCCAGTCAGCAGAGGCCTCAGAGCTTGTGGGATCAGCACTTTATTCACATGAAAGACCTGATGCCTTTGATTCAGTACTTCTGTCCTTCCAGGATGATGACACCAAAGCAAAGGTCTCTGTGATCTCACTGTCTCAGCAGCTTTCACGTGTGAGATTGGTACACAGAGAGTTGCCAGTCTGGCATCTATTTGCTCAGTGGAAAGGGAGCAAAAAGGCACAGACTTGCCCAGGGTCGCACAGCAAGGGTGTCGCCAACTCTTTTCAGTGCACTGCTTATTGCACCAAGTTTTTTAGAGTTAATTTTCAGCCTTAGCTCTTGCTGTTGTGTCATAATCTGGTCTTTCATTAAAACGAAACAAAACAAACAAACAAACAAAAAAAACCAAACCAAACCAACCAAAAAAACGCCCAAACAAACAAAAAAAACCCAAAAAACCCACAAAGATCCTGTAAGATAATCAAAGAGAAATTAGAAAATGTGCAGCTAAAGGACTAAAAGAATCAGAATGCGAATAAGAACCTATGCGATGTGTAATATAAAGATGCTTTTCTCAATTTTCTGACTTTTCTGGGACAGGGGAACTCACAGTTTTAATGCTGTTAATGGAAATGGTGAATCTAGTGCTTTGAAGTCCTCTAATATGCTGAAGATGCTCCTGTTCACATGCACAGTTCTCAGGGTTGCCCTGGCCACAGCTTTAATGGGACAATGATGTGGGTGGAGACACCCCTCAAAAAAAAACACAAGCCAAAGGCAGGAAGAACTCTACTAACTCATCAAATTTAGTCATCTGTTCTCTCAAGCATCATGGTATCCTTATATGTAGATGTATATATCACTGGAGGGGTAAAAGAAACTGCATCAAACTTGCACAGCTTATTTTTTGACCTTTTTGTCCCCTTTAATTTCCCACACAAACCCTGCTGGTGGTGCCATACTTCGTAGCTGATGGGCCAGCGTGGTGGCTGTTTGGTATGTTATTTATGTAACTGCCATTTAGATGGGCAAGTGCAGCATCAAAATCCAAACGTCCATGTATTCACCCAATAGAGCAAAACAGAAGATGAAATACACTGACTAGGATGAGATTTTCAAAAGCATTTGGTGTTGGCTTAACTGCATCCACCCAATTTTAGAATAAAATCCTTACTTGCCTATGTGGTGGACATAGTCATCCTGGTCTGCTCCTGGAGATTTGACTGTCAGTGATGTCTTGTTTCTGCCAAAACACAGCTCAGTCTTCCAGTCAGGAAACCAAAGGAAGAGACAGTCTTAGATTAAGATTTAGAATAAAATGATAAGCACAGATTAAGGTTATAATCTCAGGCATACTCAGAAAGAGTTCTACAGATTTTAATTTAAAAACACTCAGTTTTGTTCAAACTTTAAAGCCTATGTGTTTAATGCAGAAGAGTTGTTTTTTACTTTGCTTCTGTAAATAAACACTGAGAGAAACTGTGTCCCACATGACTTGATCTTGTAAATGCTTAAAGTTTGCCCAGACAACTGGAAGGATGAAGAGAAGGATGTGATTATGTCCTTGCAATCTGAGGCTGAACTAAATGAAATAAAACACATTGATTTTGTTACATGTGGAACTCCAATATGGTTCTTGGAGATTACATATTGTCTCAAAACCCTGTAGACTGAAACCTGCAGGTCTAATTTCTGCCATATTTAATTTTTTTGTATATCAGATGCTACTAATTCAGGCATAGGATTGGGGTGAATAACTGTACAAGGTGGTGGAGTGATGTGAATTAGAATCTTTGTCCTTTAAATTTGTCATGTCTGATATAAGAAACTGAAGACTTCTCTTACTGTTGCCAGCCAGAGGAGAAATAAAGTGAATGAAATTGATATTTGAAGCAAAGAAATGGTCTACTAAAAAAAATAAATTCAAATAAACCAAAACATATAATAAACAAAAGCATCCTTTGTTTTCATTCAAAGTCAGACTCAAATAATCCTGTTCAGATGTGTTGGACAATGGTCTTAAATACTGGCTTGGAAGAGGAAAATTACGTGGGTTTTAACCCACTATGTAACATCAGAACTCCCAATTTTGTATTGATTTGACATTAGAGAGGCATGATAACAGTACTCTGCATTAACATGTGCAAGGTCAAAATCATGTAGCCTAGAAAATAAAATTGCTTGATATACAGTATAGGTGAAATACAAGCATATAATAATTTCTTTACATTCCAGCACAGAGAAGAGAAAAGCTATTTCATGTAAATCACGGTCTGAATTCTGCCTCAGGAAGTGACAATCCTAGTACTCACCTACCATGGATAAAAATAAGGAACACCTGTTGTCTCTTCATTCTTAATTTGCTTCCTCTGGCCCAGTTAGATCCCTTGCCTTGCTTCTGGAGACTTTCTATGAGGAGCAGTGGTTAGGTTCTTCTCGTCCCTTAGCTTTTCTGATGAAAGAAGTAGGTATGTGTTTACAGCTGTAAGAGGTTGTTTCACTTTGCTCTGTTTTGGTTTCCCCTCACCCCTAGCATTGTTTTATTCTTGCTCTCTTTCTTAATTATCCAGCATAGTTGGTAACTGCTGGAGGATACTTGCTTATGTGGATGTTCTGACCTAATATGGCTATTTTTATATTCCCAAGTTATTACTGTCTTACAAAATTATAAAGTCTACATACTTGGGGAAATTTAATTGCTGTGTATTTTTCATCATCTTGCTGTGATAGATATATTCTTCATGAGTTTCTCTTCTTTTTATACCCAAGTCAAACAAAATCACGTGGATTCTCTATAATTGTGGGGGCAGGAATACCAAAGCTCCATGTTCTCAGTCCTGTGACTGAATGTGTTTCGCATTAGCTTTTTCTCCTGAAAAATCTGTTCAAGGTAATGAAATAAAGTGGGAAAGTTCTGTCCACTGTTCATCACAGTTTTTTGTAAAATAATTCAGTATCAAATTTAAAAGTAGTAATACTTCCTGTTATGATACAACTGTCTTAAGAAAAATGGAGCTAGGATGTATCTGTTTGTCCTGTTTAGAATAAACCCACCTGATGTGGCTGCTTTTCTTTTATCAAAGAGCGCATTCACACATCCTAGTGCTCATGTGAAAGTCACTATAATTGTGTATAACCATATATTCTTGAAGCAGCAAGAACAAAGGCGTCTGTATGCACTAAATATTGTTTCATTCAGGAAGTTATTCTTATGTGTATGTTTCCACAACTATTATCAGCAGAATTGAAGGGTAGCAGCAATATCCACAAGCTGTCTGATTTCCTTCCCACACTATCAAAGATTGGAAGAACAAAGATGAAAATGTTGGGGAAATGCCTGTAACTATGACATAAATTTCTTTCCAGGAAAGGTTTTAGGAAGTTGCCTTTAATATATTGTTTATAGTGTAGAGGAGGCACTCCTGCCTGAAAGAATTTGCTTGTGTTGGATTTTCTAAGCATTTCCCAAGTCTGGCCTCAGGATGTCCTTCAGTGGGTTGTGTTATGCTCTTGTCATGGTAGTGGAAGTGCAAAGCTCCTCTGCTGTTTCTAGATTGTTTATTTTGAATATGTGCTGATGCATCTGAAATCAAGCTGTAGCAAATATCTGTAAAAAGGCCAGTTCAATCAACTCCAGAAAGTTCAGAGGATAAAATCACATAGGAAATTATTACTATTAGAGTGTTTATTTTATATTTCACTTTATAGAGTTCCTTTATCAATACAGATTATTTGTTATTGTGACTCATCTCATGATGTTTGCCAGTGCCTGTGGTATATGCAAACTTAAAGATGAGCTGCTAAATCCTGTGGCACTGAGAGGTTGGAGCCTACATTTCCAGCTCTTGTTCCTGTCTGGGGAAAGTCCTCATAACATACATCACTTTCAGTGGAAATTGCCCAGTGTATGGTTTCAAACCATTCCTTGAACAGTGACATCTGAATATCCATTACTCCATAGTGTGTGCCACACCTCATGTCAGTACAAAGTGGTGTGAAGGAAAGTGAGAAGCCAGGGTCAGAAACTATGCTAAATTGGGTGTTAATCTGATTTTTATCACTCCGTACAGAGCAGTAAAGCATTGCTTTCTTCATAAGGCTCAAAGGAACACTGGAGGTTGCAGTATATATTTTTGCATGGCTTCGTACAAGCTCTGAACCCACGAGAAAGATTTTTGTTCCCTCATGTATTGTGTGTTTGTAAACCAGAATAAAATAGAATACTTCCTCCTCTTTCAACAGCATCATAGTTGTAGGGTTTTTTTCCCGGCTGGGAGTGGTATAACTTAACAGGTGCACGGGGCTATGCACACTCTTCTTACTTGCCAGGGATGACAAAACAGTGGGTCCCTCCTGTAACTCATGACCAGCAAGATCCTGTGCAGGGTGCAGAGCCCCACCATGGACAGGACGAAGACCAGCCAACACCCTTCACCCTCAAGAGGTTAACCTGATGTGAAAATCTGATGCTTTGCATCCATGTCTAAATCCTACTTTGTGCCTTTCTGGGGTTGCCTACCCTTGTTTATTCTCACCAGGCTTGCAGGGTGCAGTGCCCACGGGTGCTGGTCCTGTGTGCTCTGCTGGTCTCTGCCTGTGCAGCCGACCAAGCATTGCCGTGGCTACACAGCTGCTCATTTGCCTAACTTGCTAGTAAATGCTCAGGGGGCATTTCTTAATGTTCTGCATGTTGGTCACAATTGATTTATTAATTAACATAGTGGTGGGAATCAAGGATCAGTGGCTTTGTTTTTCTGCCTCTTCCACTCGCTTGCTTTTTGCTTCAGGCAAACGATTTGTCCACATCCTCAGTCTTGTAAAACGGGAGTGATAATACTTGCCAAGGAGCTGTTTGTGAGCTTTGCTGAGCTCTTTAGCATCCTCAGCAGGAGGCAGCATAGAAACATATGGCAAACATACTATTTCAAAACAACCTAGTTTTAAGTCATTGCAAAGACCTCCTGCTAGTCTGGCTGTAGCTCCCAGTTCCCTCCTCATGGTACCACCATCACTTTAAGAACTTGCAGCTAAAATGGTTTTTCTGGTCCTTCTCTCCCCAGTCATTTTTACCACACACTTTGTGAAAACTTATGTTAGTGAAAACTAACCATTTTATTTGTATTTTTTCAGGTTAATTTTCTGCAGAAGTTCCCTGATCTAGCTGGCTAAATAGTTTAATCACTGCACATTCTTGGAAAAGGCACTCTAAGAAGACTCATCTGAGCAGGGACAGGGCTGCCTCTTTTAGTCATAGATTCATTCAGTTTAGCTTAAATTCACTGGGAAACCCAAGTCTCAATAAAGCTTCTCCAGGTAATGGTAGGTAACCTCAGTGAGCCTTTTGAGGCACGTCACCTCGCCATGTGTGTTAACCCCGCACCTTAATCTTCAGCACAGTTAAAAATTTGATGTTGTGGGTTAGGTGAAATTCAGTGACCCACCATGTTTAGGAAACTGATTCACAGAAATCATATACTAAGCCTTTTCCTGACTATGTGAACAGAGGTAGAAGGGAAGCAGGTCTAGCGCTGACACAGTTGTCTTTGTATCCCTCCCTGAGCCATGGCCTTGCAGACGAGGAGCAAGCTTGGTATCGCAGTCCTGCGCTCTGGGTAAGCTCATTAAAAGCGAGGACTCAGCTGAGGTCTTCCGTAATCCCCTGGTGAAGTGGAAGATAAACGGGTTATATAAGTTTGTGAAAGCCACAGACTTAAGGAACTTTTCTGGGGTAGTGACAGACTTCACTTAACACCTTGGAGACATAGTAAAGTAAGTTAAATAGAGTATCAAGAGTGTCTCACGTAGTTTTCTGTACTGTTGAGGACCCCACTCGCGGATAACAGGATAATACAAGCTAAGTCCTTGAGTCAGCATTCCTGGTTGTTAAAATCTAGCAACAGTGTCTGTTATGCAAAGTGGTATTTCTGTCATAAAAAATAGGAAAAGCATTGAATTGTCTTTTTTATTACTGAAGCATTTTTTTTCTGAATTATTTTTGTTTAAAAGTGTATTTACTATATATCCCAGTAGTAATGGATGACCTGCATCCTAAAGTAGTGCACTATTAAACACATATAAATGCAGAGAAAAGGTTTAAACAAATGCTAAGAGGTTTCTGAAAATGAAATCACTAAAATGGGTTTGATAGCTAAGTGTCCTAATCCAGACAAGAGGTTACTAAGTGTTCCCTTGAAACGTAAGAGAGAGTGGTAAGAGGTTTGTTGTTCCAAGAATGTGTACCCTTAGGGTGCCTGTGCCTGTGATGTTCACTAGCTTTTGTTCAGCATACAGCTCTGGACACAACCGTATGCAATAATGGGAGATGGAAAGAAACAGTCCCATGTCTGATTTATAAAAACTGCTGCAGATGCTGTTCCTGCTAAAACAGGTCCTGGGTAGTGATGGCTGTTTTCTCATAGTTAAGTGTGTCCATTAGTGTGCATAATGAACAGCTAAAGGCATTCAATTACACTGTTGAGGGCCTAACCGTCTGTGACAGACTGATGTGGTGCTTGACCAAAAATTAATTTACTTCAAGTTCTCTTCAAGTTAAAAAAAAAAAAAAAAAAGTAGTAGAAGATATCAGTGGGTGGCTCTTCATTGAAGTTTAAAGAAATTACACTTAACTCATGTTCGATGTCCAGAGAATCACGGAACTTTTCAAGTAGGAATTAGAAACAAACACTGCCACTACTCTTAGCTTTACCAGGGTAAGTCTGTGGTAACATTGTCAAACTCACTGCTTAGGAAGCTTAGACAAATATGGCAGTTTTGGAGTACGTTTTTCCACTGTGCTGAATAGTTCCCTAAACCCACTGGAATTAAAGGGTCCCAGACATGTAGCCTATTTCAAGGAAAAAGTTCAAAAATTGTCTTTTACTTTGTAGTTATCAGGAGATCCTGCCATGTCTCCCAGACTACGTGAATCTTATTCAAACTTACTTCTATAATATTTTGTTCTATTTTCTCTGTATAGCTAATGGGAAGAAAGTACACGCAACTCAAAGGACATCTTAAAATGACCTCTGGAAATTTTTGAGGTGCTCTTGTTTCTTCCGTGTGACATAAGTAGGTTTTAGTCCTGAATGAAGATACTGCAGAGCTGGGTTGTATCACAGTAGTTCACGTTATTCTTTTACTTTCTTAATGGTTTATTTTCTTGATTAGGAAATAGAGTGTCTCCCCTGGGAGCTTCAGACAGAAAGTGTTTTGACACAAAAGTACACTGAATCCTGTAGATGGTAGTTTTTTCGCAGATAAAAATGTGTGGGGAGATAAATTGCTAGAATAACTGATGGATTTTGATTTTTTTTTACTTTTTTTTTCTTGTACACAAAGCGCAAGTTTTCTGGCTTTTTTTTTTTAAATGAAGCTTATTCAACTGTAACGATTTGGGGTTGCTGTTTAATTAGCTGTTTAGTATTGTACAATTTGAATAATCACTATTTGACTGCACTTCGGAAAAAAAGGAAGTTCAGTCTATTTGTTACTCGACTAAAACAACCTTAAAGGCGAGTAATACTTTCCAATTTCTGTGCATTGCAGTGAAGTTTTGAGGTAAATAATTCTTGTAGGCAAAGACACTGACTTCTGCCTGATCAATTGTTATTATTTCAGTCTTGTGCATAGTCTTGTCTTTTGAGTAAAATTTTCTGTAAGTGGAAGTCAGTATATTGGAAGATACTGGGATGTGAATGGTTTACTTGAGTTGGGGGTAGGGGAAACAGTAAGCTGCTCTGCAGTGCTCAATATATTAAAAAAAACCCCAAACCTCAAACTGATATGTGAGTATGTGTATGAGTTTTTCATATCCAAGTGAATTTGTATTTAGGTGCATGAAAACCTCTCTAAAATGTTTTGCACTGGTTGCTCTTTGCACTGCAGTAGAATCTGAGCATGCTTGTCGAAGTTCTTATTCTATCATACTAGAACAGAAAATGAATAATATTTTTCTCAGAAGTTTTAAATTCATACATATCTCCTGTAACTGATAGCATAGCTAGCTTTATATTATCAGCATTTCTGCTGCATTCCCAGGGGCTCTGAAATGTGCAATTAAGAGTAGTGGGACAGATCTTTCAGTCCATTCTGACCTGCTCTGCCAGATTGTATTTGAAAGAAGAACCTTCATAATTCTTAACTGCTGACTAAGACAGGCTGGAGTGTGAGACAGGCATTTCCAAGAGCATCTTAGCAGAGCTCTTCTCCTGCTGTCTTTGCACTCATTCCCTCTCCATGTTCTCCTCCCTGTCCCTCTTTGTCCTTCCACCTTCAGACTCATCTTGCACCTCCTGCCCAGCTCTTGCCTCCTCCCAGACAGGCAGCAGTAGCAGGATTTGGGCCCAGCTGCCCTCTGCTTTCTCTCAGCAGGGTTTAGGGTACCCACACTTGCTGAAGACATGCACTGAGGAGGGGATGTAGGGGTGGTGCTGGGGCTCAAGCACTTCCAGGTAGGTGCTTATAAAGTTAGCATCAGTATTCCTGAATTCCTGTTATGGCCATTGTCTATAGATATTGATGAAAAGCTCTTTTCATGACAAAGCCAGGAAGCTTTTAACATGAAAACGGTCAAACTGTTGTCACATTTCAAAGCAAATATGAGGCCTGGATAGAAATACAATATAAACATTCCCAGGAGAGCTTTGTGAGACTTGTTATGCAGAGCAAAGTTGGCACGGTCTCCCACTTGCAACACTAAAAATCAAATAGGTTTTTGTTTGTTGTTTTTACAATATTTAAATGACATTTTATTTGTTTTAAGAATCAGTTGCTGACGCACAGTATTTCTCTGTCCAGTGATTCACATCAGATGAGCACTCTTTCTGAAGTCACAAGTGTCTGCTTGGCAGGCTTGTTTTTGCAGTTGAAAAATCAATAATTAATTCATAGCCAAGATAAAGAAATCAAGCCCATTATGAGATTACCACCAATGTGGAGATTTTCAGTTGTATTCACAGTAAAGAAGGAGGAGACTGAGAATGTTTGCTCCTTATAATTTGGTCTACTACCTATTTTTGTTTTTTGTTTTTTAAGGTGCCTATCAGCGGGCTATCTAAGTAACAATAAGCTAGTCACTCAAGTGTTATACTAAATATTGGTTTCAAGATAACTTAGTATAATGAAAATGAATCTTGTTTTGATAATGATAAAAATGTTTATTTAATAATTTTTAGTATAATTCCCAAGTGAACAAGCAACCCTTGACCTCATGAAGAAAGTAATTTAATTATTTTTTATTCAAAAAACACTTACACCTGAAAAATACAAATCATTGTCTAACTGATTAGATTAATTTATCTGCAAGAGGAATCCCTGCAGGGGAGGGAATGTACAAGAGCTCAGAATAAAATTAGCAAGTATGTAAAATTAAAGGGAAAACAATCAGTTTTGAATTAGATTATGGAGAGTTTCCATATTTGCAATATATTGTAGTAACAACAGAAATAGGCCAGAATTGACATGCATTTTTATATTTTATCATTTATTTTAGAACTTTTTACCTGTTGCTGCCACCATGGCAATTACTGTCTTGTAAATTGTAAGAAGTCTATAGTCATCCATAGCATTTGGTTCTTTGCCTGAGTGCATGGCTAAGATGCTGTCAGAAACATAATGGTTAGGCCTGTTTTTTTTCTGCAGCCACTTATTCTGACAGCATAGTTAGCAATCACTGGACTGTGCTTCCATTTACCATTTCTTCAGAGTCAAGTCTGATTCTCCTCTTGTCCTTCCTGCCTGATGCCAGATTACTGCTGGGGCTGGTGCCCCATTGGTGTGGCCCTGCTCTGATCCAACCTCTTGAAATGGTCCAAATAAAAAGACCACTGAAAAGTTGTTTTGTTTTCATAGATTGGTATTTCACAGACTGAAAGCTCCACGTAGCTCTGCCTTGGTTCGCCTGGCCTCAGCATGGTTGTGCTACTGGCATCTTCAACACTGCTCTGATGGTACTCACTGTGTGGGTCCTTGTAAGGTTAAGGTCTGGCCAGCAGTGTGTGAGGGACAAAAGGGACCAGAGGAAATGGTATTACAGCTCTTTATGTGTCAAGAAACACTATACAGGGCAAATCTTTAAGAACATCACTACAGAGCTGTCACATTAATTTAACCAATCATTGTGCTTCCCTTACTCCTTCACAAACTTCCAATTTGAGCAGAAGCTTTTTTTTAAACTCTTCAACAATTTGGTTGATTTTTAATATACTGCAATTGCTTTTCTCATGACTTGTAACACAGTCTGAGCTTCTCAAAAGAATAGTACAAACGTAAAGTGCAAAAAGAAATGCCCAGAAATGGTGAATGTTAGCAAAGATTCTTTCTTTATACTGAACAGGTTGTGATGTCCCGAGTCTGGAGCCTTTTGATGTCTCAGAAGGAGAACTCGATGTCAAGGCTGGTTCTAAGACATCACCATGTGAGGTGCGAGTATCTGTCTGCAACTTGAGTGATTTTTCTGTACTTTTGATGATGAGTAAGTATATTTTGCAAGTGTTCTTTCACTCCCACCCCTTAACAGCTGGTGAACAGTTTATTATGAATTCTTGGTATTTTGTGTTAGAAATTGCATATGCTTTGGACCTTTAACTTCCCTGGATTTTTATTTTGTGCTTTAGTCATTTGTTTTCAACATTTTCTAAATTCTAATGAAAAAAACGCCAAACAACTTCTGGTGTATATTAAGTACTCGTATTTGAAGCTCTTTTCCCCCACAACTTTCAGTGTGAGGAAAACTTGGCAGTTCAAACAATCACAAAGTGAACTCAAAGTAATTATAAATATGTTACATTTCTTGGAGTTTGAGGTGACACTGATACAAAATTGCATGAGAAGGAATTAATCATATTTCCTACAGGATTTTTCTCTTGCTGAGGACCATCTAACCTTATTCTTTAAACAATCCCTCCTTATTTCTCCATTTGACTAAACTTTTTAGTTTAGTTTTCTTTAAAACTTTCTTTTAAAGGTAAGTAAAATTATTAGCTAGGAGGTTTCTGAGTTGCAGAGCTTCAGCTGCAGCACAGGAGCCTTTGGGAGAATGTGGATCTGGAGCTAAGAATTAAGTGTAGTTCCTCAAAAGAATCATTTCAGAAATGTGTGAGTAGAACTGGTTTGCCGCTTAACGAATCTTAGTCACTTGTGCTTTGCCTTTTGCAATAGCCACGTGAAAAAGAAAGGGTTATTTATTAAGAGCAGAACAGTTCCCTTTTAGTTCTGTAGCAATCATGTCTCTTTTTTTCCAGTCCATGGAAAGTGTTATCTCAGGCAGCTTTGTGCAGGAAGTTCTGTTTATCACTTCCTCACAGTTGCAGTTTGTCTAGGACTTAAATATATGATATCAGATTGCATCAAAATGTGGGCCTTTGTGTGCTTAACTCATCAAAGGAGTGGACCCTCAGGACTTGATATCACTTCACTGCATATGCAGTCATGTAGCAAAACAAAGTCTATCTAAACAGGACAGGACTATTTCTGTTAGTAGTGTAGCAAAGCTAGCAGAATTGGTGTAGTTTCAGGTATCTGCACTGTTTCACTTCTTGTTTTTAAATTTGTCACTTTTTAAAAAGTGATATGGTTTGCCTGTTTTTACTATATAAGCTATGAAAAAACCAAAAATATTACTTCTACAATCAAAAACACTAAAAAATACCAGACCCAGATGGGATTTCCTTGGTGTACACTATTGTAGTGCCTGCTTGAGTTACAAAAAGGCACTCGAATAATTTGAATCTGTGTGTTTTCAGCTGGCTATTGTTCCTCTAAATCTGAAATGGTAGATGGTTATCTAGGCAACTATGTGTCAAATACGCTTAATAAG
The DNA here is from genome assembly GCA_013399695.1 of Formicarius rufipectus. Taxonomy (NCBI): domain Eukaryota; kingdom Metazoa; phylum Chordata; class Aves; order Passeriformes; family Formicariidae; genus Formicarius; species Formicarius rufipectus. The sequence continues at coordinate 34,773 of VXAU01001096.1, read as the reverse complement.
ACTATAACAAATAACATTTACTGTAGGAGTTTGGGTGCAGGTTATGAACCTGCTCTTCCACCTTTGTGGTTATGTTTCTATTTTCTGTAGCCTTGCCAGAGGAGTTCCCTCTCCCGTACACCAGGCTGCACTGCCAGATGTTGTCTCCGAGGGCAGCCACAGGAAGTCTATTCAAACTGTGTAGCAATACTTCTGCTCTAAGCGACAGCTCCTCTGCGCTGACTCTGGTTTCTAACACCACCCTCTCCCACACCCCTTGCAGTATCTTACTTAACTATATTGGCTCTTTTGCTCAACACAAGTTGGTTTCATGTTGGCTGATAAGTGTGGGGCGTTGCAGAGCCCGATATCCACTTGCCAATCTGGGAAGCTGCAGCTTCAGGTCCATTTCTGCTCCTTCCCACACACTTCTGGAGTGTGTTTTAAGCACGTGATAGATGCAAAACTGAGAACATGAAGTTAAGCTGGTATCCACTCTCAGATCCATCATATAACATGGTCTCTGATTAGTAATATCTGCTAGTACTGTACAAGGGAGAAAAAAAAGTTTTAATTAGCAGTAAAAAGTCAAAGTCTCTTTTCTTCATGTCTCTTTTCTTCTTTGCAAAGAAAAAAAAAACTATTAGAAGACAGACACAGAAACTCGTTGGGTTTTTTTTTTTTTTATTCCTCATTTTTTCCATTATTTTAACTGCTGTATAAATTGAGCAACTTGATCAAGAGATTACCCCAAAATCCCATCAAGCAACTGCTGGGGGAGCCAGTCAGCAAGTGACCTGAGCAGAGCCATCCCACCTGAAGGAAGGGGTCCCAAACCTGTATTCTGGCACACCTTGGCAGACTCTTGTCAATCCTCGAGTGCAAGATGAGAAATAATCCAGTTTTCCGCTCTGCCTTCCTATGCCAAGGAAGCCCTGAGAGGTACTTTATTTTGTCTTCCTGCCTTTGGTTGTTGCCTCCCACTGCTTTTTCCACAGAAGGGCTGGTGTGGAGCCTAGCACTCAGTTGAACTAAGGTGATTGTTGAAAAATGTAGGACACGGTGCTGTGTGCTCTAATTTTGAGCATTGTCAATCCTTTGTGAGGAATGAACTCTCACTGTTGGCTAGAAAACAGGAAGGTGCACAAAACCAAGGATTTTTTTTTTTTCTTTTAAGAAGTAGAGCTTTCCTCCCCTTTTCTTTCAGTTTGGTTATATAGCAAAAGTGAAAGTCAGGAACCCATTCCAAAGACTGTCCTGCTGCTCCAAAAGTTTTACGTTGAAAATAACAGTACTTTGCAGGAAGCAATGCAGCCGATGCCTCATAAAGAGTGTCCATTTTCACTGGAGAGAGAGTGAAACCTTCTTTGTTAGTCAATACAGATAATCAGTGCTGTGGAAAAAAAGTTTGCAGATACTAATCAGCTATATAGTTTCTCACATGCACACACTTGCACAGTGAAACCTGGAAGTTTTGTGTAGTTCTGCTTTGTAGAACCTCTCACTACCCTAAAATTGCACTCTACAACTCAAGTGCCCTTTTAAAATATTTTTTAGTGTTTATAAAGTCTTAAATGTTCAAGTAGGCGATGGTACTTTGTGTCACTGAGGATGTCCAGTAGGTCCACTTCTCTGGACAGTCTATGGCTTCTGGACTCCTTGATTCAAGTGGGCATGAAAAGTCTAATCAACAGCACAACTAGATTGATCTTTCCAATTAAGGTTATGTCTTTAAATAAAATTCCATCTGTGGGTTTTTGCTTAATTAATTAGTTAATTAACCGTTGGGTTTCTTTAATAAGGGTTGTCCTTTTCTTCCCTTTTTTTGAGGGAGGAGGAGGTGTGGTTGTTTTGGTCCTGATTCAGAGCCACCTAGCTCCACTCAGAAAAGCGTGTAAGGTGATGTCAGCTTTAAAGCTCTGCTTAAATCCAGCCAAAGTCAAGCAGAAGGAAAAAGCACCAGCTTAATGATTTATTAGCATGGGGCTGCTGTAGGACTCCCAGAGATGCGAATACATGTTAATTTAAACTTCTTATCACTACACTAGCAAGACTGTTCACACGTTTTCCAGAGACACCACAGGATTTAGGCTGTTGTCCTAATTGCTATTGTTCAGGCTGCTATCTATTATATTTACCACAAGCTGTTTTCATCTTGTTGGGAGCCTGGTGCTAAACCAAAAGCCACCTATTTTAGCAATTTGCTGCCTTCCGGAAGCTGAAGCAATTACAGTGGAGTATGCAGAGGAGCTTCTATACAATGTGTCTGAATTCTTGTCTATGGTTCCAGAAGATAATAAATTTGGTTTTAGGGAACATTGTACCTGATTAGAAATGTTGGGCTCCATGGCATACAGTGCACAGTCTTGCTGTAAATGTTAAAGTTTTTTTTGTTTAATTTTTTTTAAAAAAAGTTAAAACAACTTATTAGCCAAGATGTATGTGAGCATGACTTTCACGCCTGATCAAGTCTAAATTTATCCTACAAGATAGTCTAATGGTGGATCTATAATCTCAGTCTGTGTCTGTTTTGAGTCAACAACTCTGTCAGAGATGGATTTCTCTATCCCACAGAACTAGTAGCTGATCAGAAGACCACAACATTTGCACAATCATGGTGGTACCATTCTGGAAAAATACTTCAGATGAGTAAGAGTGAAGGAGACAAGGCTTTCTTCATCTCAGTCCAAAAGAAATGGCTACCTTGATCTGTGACCAAATTTTCCTCACGTAATGGGGTTTGGTGTTAGATTAGCTACGTGTGGCAGCTACATGTTGCTACAAAGCACAGTCCCCCTCCAATCTTTGTGCCACAGTTTTCTGCTGCTTTTCTTGCACCAGAAGCAATGGTTGGCTGACCAAGCAGTCAGTCAGTTAAGAGAGAGGCAAACAAGAAGAAAAACAATTCTATCAAGAAAGCAAATTTATTTTTTGCCATTGTCATTCCTTAATCCAGTTTGTGGAGAGGTTAGGAAATTCATGTTCTAGGCAGTTGATCCAGTATTTTGGGCATCAGTACTCCATATGACTGTGCTTGGCAGTAACTTAAGATTGAACCTTGAATGTTCTTCTCTTCTTTCTCTTTCATATTTTTAGGTACAGTTATTAACCTGCTTTAAAAAGGAAATTCAGAAGTCATGAACACTTATTTAGAGATTAGTTTGCTATGGAAAAAAACCAACTTCTAAGCTTTGCCTGTAACTTAAACCAAGTTTGAGGTTGCAAAAAAGGTTTGGTTACACTTGTATTTGTTTCATTTTTCACACTCTTGTCCGCTTCCTTCTTTTGCTGGAATATTTCCAGTCTCCTCAGAACCTGGAAGTACCAGAAATAAATCAGAGGCACTTACTTTTGCAAAGCATGGGTGTTCTTGTGTGGAGGATCCTGGGCTGGGACTTGGGAAATTTTCTTCTCTGCTTCTCATTTGTAGTTTAATATTGGATAGATTATTTAGTAAAATCAGTCTATGCTTCAGGCTCCCATCTATGAAACAGCTGGTATCTCCTTACCTCAAAGGAGCAGTAAGTTGGTTAGAGCGTGGTGCCAGTAACGCCAAGGTGGCAGGTTCCATCCCCATATGGGCCTTTCACTAAAGAGCTGGACTCCATGATCCTTGTGGGTCTCTTCCAGCTCAGAATATCTGGTGATTCCAGTAGTTAATTCGTGGTTCTGCAGTGCTCTGATGCTGTGGTAATCAGAGCCATTTGTGAGCACAGAATGACTCTTTAAGAACAAAACCAAAATGGTACCACATAGGATTTAGTTTTGTTTCCCCAAATTATTATTTTTATCTTGTTTTAATCTGCTGAAGAACAAACTGTTGTGTTTGTTTGTGGAGATGTATCTCAGTCCTAAGCAGCTCTGTGTGTGTGTGTATTGTGGCAATGTCACTCCTGGCCAGCTAAAATGGAATGGGATGTGCTAGACAGCCCATCTTCAGTAGGATTCTCATAGGGGCTCACTGAAGATGTACTATTTTCAGTAAGACATTCAAAAAATGTTTTTGTTGTTTTGGTTTTTTTTGTTTGGTTGGTTTTTGGTTTTTGTTTGTTTTGTTTGTTTGTTTTTTCCTTTAAGATCTAGAAGTTAGCAAGTCTTGAGCAATAAGGCTATTACTGCTTTCATCCAGCAGTGTGAGTTACTGGGCAGTGCATGTGTATGCTGTATGCCTGGCTCTGAACTGAAGCGGGGAAGGAAGGATATGACCCTAAGATTAGAGATTCTGGCTCTGTAGATCAACTTATCATCTCACACACTCAGTTTCAGATGAGCCATTCTGACTCTTCTGCACAGGCAGTGCTGTATTCCCAGATGCACAAGAGAATGGTGCACTTGCAGGATGGAACATAACTGACTGTCTGGAGGGTAGCTACAGGTCTAACTAACCTTGACTCCAGTTAATGATCGGAAGATCATGCTTGTTAGGCCGGGGAGTGGTGAGTCAATTCACTTGCCTGTTTTAATGAAGGACTTTTGCTCTTTAGAACTTCTATGTACAAAAATAAATAGAATAAACGTAGCACAGGGCCAGGTGTCGAAGAGAATTTTTCAGCACTACAAAAATCTTCAACTCTTACATTAAGACCACATCAAGTTCCACGGTCCTTCTTCAGCCAAAAAATATTAAGAGGCAATGATGTAACTTATCATTCATTATAGCTAGTAGGTATGAATAGCAAGTTATTTACACATTACCTCTTTTCATCGCTTGGCTCTTTGAATATGCTGCAAGATTTCATGAATCAAATTTTTGAAGTGACTAAGAAAGTACCAAAAAAAATTAAAATACTTAATCCTGGATTTGGCATATGTGCCCTTAATTAGAAGTGCAAACCATACAAACAAAACTACTTGCAGCAAGTAACTCAGCAAAACACATTGCAAAAGAAAACTTTGCAAGTAATTAGATTCCCAGAAAAAAATTCATCACAGCTGCCTCAGCACCTGTCAGATGCCAGTTCAACAGACAAGTATAGAAGTTTATTATAACATTGCTAAGTAATGGTTCACATATTGGCTTCTCCATTGTGCTTAACAGGAACCCAGACTTTACAAATTTATTCTCAAGCAAATGACTAAGATCTTTATTAATAGCTGCTGTACTCACTGATAATTATTTGTCTTCACTATTAGACAATGGCTAAGATATCCTTTGAATCATAGCTATGTGCTGTGTAAGTATATTACCATGATACAGATACTATACTCTTTTTAATTTTTCACATTATTGTCTGCTTTTAATTTGTGGTCTTTGAAAAACTATCTACAATCAGAAAGAACATATTTATGCAGTGTGAGTTTAGATAAAAAGACTGAAGTTGAGCTCAAAGGCATTTTCATTGCAGTATGCTTCAAGGATGAATGAAAGATTACTTTGAACTTGAAGCCAATTGGATGTCCAAAATTAAGTATTTTTCTTACAGATGCAAAACCTGGAAAGTAGAATTGTTGTTAGCTGCTTCAGAAGCACTAAAAAAACTAGAAGCTGAGTAAGCTGGAGTAAGGTCATGTAGCTTTCAGTGCTTGGCACATTTATCCTCCTTAAATGAATGTTTGCCAAAGGCAGGTGTAGCTGTTGGTTACTGCGGTGTTGTGACGTTGTATATACTCGATACAAGACCTCTGAAAACATATGCAGACTGGTTTGAGTTGTGATTGGATATATTACAGAGGCACAGGCTCTGAACAGTTGCATTGAATTAATGAAGTAGGGGATGAGGTCCTAAGATTGGACTCAATATTGAGTAGAAACCAAAATTAAGTAGTTCAAAGTTAGTTCCACAGTTTTAAAGAACTTGACAGTAGTCCTTGTCTGAGTAAGTTCACATCTGGTGAACTGTGTATGGAAGACCTGTGTCTGTATGGTTATGTACAAACTGATTTATGAAAAAGTGGGGTTTTATGCTAGGCAAGAGTTTTTGTGTGTAACATACAAATATTCTTCACACAAATCATTGTTCCAAACTCTTCTTGTAATGCTGTTTTGAGGAACTGGTTTGGGAGGTTACTTGGGTTTTTGAGGGTTCTCCAGTTGGTGTAGATCTCTCTACTTCCAGTTTGTGAGTAGGATGCTCTGGAGTCTATAAAAGCCAGGACTCTGCTAAACATTCCCTCTTTTACAGCCTGTCTAGATCTCTAGAAGTTGAGAGTGTCTAGCACTTTAACAACCATGGCTGAGTGTGTGGATGTAGGCCTTGGTTAACTGCATAAATTCCATATGGAGAGACAACTCACAATCATCAACTCTGAATTCTTGGCACTAGTCAATGAGTGATTGACTCTTAAATTAACCAGCAAGTGCAATGAGGAATATCTCACCAGGTCTGCTGTACTGTGCCATTAAGAAAAGATAAATACAAGTACACCATCCAGAATCATTGTAGAATTATAGAATATCCTGATTTGGAAGGGACCCACAAGGATCATTGAAGTCCAACTCCTGGCCCTGCACAGGTCAGCCCCGAGAATCTCACCATGTGCCTGACAGCATTGTCCAAACAATTCTGGAATTCTGTCAGGCTTGGTGCTGTGACCACTTCCCTGGGGAGCCTGTTCCAGTGCCCATCTATACCCACTGGGAGGAGAACCTTTTTGTGATATCCAACTTAACCTCCCTGACACAACTTCAGGCCATTCCCTTGAGTTCTATCACTGGTCACCACAGAGAAGAGATCAGTGCCTGTCCCTCCTCTTCCCCTCAAAAGGAAGTTGTAACCGCAGTGAGATTTCCCTCAGTCTCTTCTCCAGGCTGAACACACCAAGTGCCCTTGGCCACTTCTCATACAGCTTCCCCTCAAGGCCCTTCACCATCCTCGTTGCCCTCCTTTGGACACTCTTCAATAGCTTAATATATTCCTTATATTGTAGTGCACAAAGTTGCACACAATATTGCAGGAGAGGCTGCCCTAGTGCAGAACAGAGGGGGACAATCCCCTCCTTCAACTGGCTGGCGATTCTGTACCTGATGTCCCCCCGGACATGGTTGGCTCTCCTGGCTCCCAGGGCACTGCTGACTCATATTCAACTTGTCATCAACCAGGACCTCCAGGTCTCTTTTGCTGTATTTCGTTATATTTTTTTCCCTCCATCTCTGAAATACCAGCAGTATTCACTTGCACAATTGTGCTCAACTACGACATCAAAACAATCTAACTAAAATATGCTCATATGCTACCTTTAAGGCACTTTAGCATAGGGGAATAGTTCTAACCTTGTCTAAAAGATGTCAGCTCTATGTACGTAGCCTGTTGGCTAAATGCCACAGCCTTCTACTCTGAAGAGAGTTGAACATCTTAATTTCAATGACAGGTGCTTTAATACATTTGAAATCATGTGCTTTTTTTGTTTTTATGACTTGTGATTCCATACACTGTGGTTTATAGGGGAGCAAGAATGATGAAAGCTCCATGTGCAGAAAGAATGATTTGATGAATCCTGAAATATATGGAATCTGTTAGCAAGGCTTCATTGCTGAATGAATTTTTGCTAGGACATCACTGATTCAGGTGTCATAAAACTAAGTAGAACTCTTTCTGATTTTTTTAAGGGTGCTATACAAAAAAAGCAGTTCAAATATGTGAAGAATGGTATTTGATATCAATGATGCATGCAATCTGAATGTTTTATCCTGAAAATATTTCTGTGATTTCAAAATGCCCTGGATGAATGTTAACAATCATTTACCAGTTTTCAGAAATGTCCCTACGCTGTTTTGGCAGAAAATACCACAGCTACAGTCTAATATCATTGGGGTTCTGACAGAGGAACATACAGGGAGCAGAGCTGATGGTCATCTGCCTGGCTGTGTCCTTGTGGGCTGGTCACTGGGACAGGGCACCGGCCTGTAATGTCTGTTTTGTCTGTTTTGTTTTATTGGCAGTTGTCACCCGTAAACAACCAGCCTTCCTCATTGTAATGCCTGGGCAAGTCTCAGGGGATGGCAGAAGCCACTGCTTGGACCCAGTGGTCAGAAAGAATGAGGGTTTATACAGTACATCAGGAGATTGTCAGTGTGAACTGGAGCTCTGTTATGCCATTTGCCCACAGGGCCACAGAAAAGGTGACTAAAACCCCATTAGTTTCCTAGAGCATGTGCAGCCACTGATGCCTTACAGGAATACAAGTCAACTGTACCCTGACAGTGAGGGAAGCCAAAGATTCAAAAATAGTGTTCATAATTCACTAGCTGAAACCAGAAAATGTCAAAACAGCACAGTGTGTCCATCCCTCCCCCCGCAATTACCTACCTACCTTGGTGAAAAGTTTGTGCTGGGGATGCCCAGGTATGACATATTTGTCCTGCAAATGGTGCTGCAATGACCCCTGTAGCTAAGGAAGGGGAATTGGAAGGCTCAGTCAAACGTGCTTCTGGGACTCTCTCAAAGATACTGACTTGGCAGGAGACTTTAAAAGACTCCAACTGTAAGCAGCTCGGTGTCAGTGATGTACTCAACTATTAACAGCAATCTTAAAACACTTGCTATCTTGCAACCTGTAGAAATGATGAAGTAACAAGAGTGGGTTCCTTATTTTCCTGGACTTCTTGGAATTTTTTTTGTCTCTGACAAAGCAAATCTCATTGTGAATAATGAGCATTCTTTAGCTCTGCTTGAAAGTGCTCATCCTAAAACTGAGAGGTAATCCTATCCCTAGCTCTCTGCTAAAGTATGCCGTGCTTCAGTGCTGCCACCAAAAATAAAGAAAACAACCAGACAAGCCAAAAAGAGGGGGGGAGTTTATCAAACTTTT
>VXAU01001096.1:11825-26005 GCA_013399695.1 Formicarius rufipectus | reverse complement strand
TTTTTTTTTTTTTAATTCCATTGATAATGAAGTGTTTTAAGCAGTATTGGTTAATTCTTTATTAGAACATTTCCCTTCATCTTTCGCCTCTTGCCCTCATGCTTTATATTTACTGAGAACTTCAGGTAACAAGGCAAGCCTGGCTTCTGACCAAAAAGGTATTTTACCTAGAGATTCATTAGCGTGTACAAAAGTAGCCAACCTTGTTTAAAGGCACTTCTTACACAACAAGACAGGGGTTCAATTACCATATTTCATTTAAAGTGAAGATTAAATATCTTTACCAGGATAGTGCACTAATCCCATGAATCCTATTTATGTTGAAATGTAGTGCTATTGGCAATAAACAGCAATTTGAGAAGTCATAACCCAAGGAAATAATTGTCAAGTGACTTTAGAGCTCCCTATAAATTTCCTCTTCATGACTTTGGCAGTAGTGTTCAACAACAGAGTTAAATATTTGTTTTAGGTGGTCCTGCCTTTAACAGACTAATTAAAAAGATGGAATTCTTTGATTCTATCTCTAATAATTTTGCTTCTAATCTCTCTCAGGCTCTCTCTAGCCTAAGTCATCTCTATAAATTGAACTAAACATGTTTTTTTTCTAAATAGAGACTTTACCATATAGCAATAAATTCAAGCACTGGGAAAGTAAATGCAACTGAAGTACCTTTAATGATGCTATTGTGCACTTGTTATGGTTGTGATCCCATTACACAGACCTTTACCTTGAAGGCTATAAATTCTTTGAGACATTATTCTAATGGAAAGGGGCATTACTTAAACATTGTGTTTAAACATGACGAAAAAGGGGGTGATTTAAGTTTGAAAAACCAAGTCACACTAACTGAAGCAGTAATAATGGAGGGAGATTAAATTTTGCCTATCACGCAAACTTTCTAAATTTGTATTTCCTGAAAAATCATGCAATGAAACTGTTCCTGGAGCTACTTCTTGTTGCATCACACACATGCCTGGAACTTTCCATTAAGGATCAGGACCCCATTCTACTCTACACCTGGAAGCTTAAAAACAGTACCCGAACCAAAAAGTCAGCCTAAATACCTGATTCAAAGCCCAGTGAATTTAATGGGGGACTTTCCATTGATTTTAATGATTTGGTTCAGGAACTAAGTAAGTATTTCTAAGACAAAAATCAATATTGTTCCACAGTGGTAATGTTTTCATGAGCTTCTATTGATCCTTTTGTCATAGATTACAGGATACCTTGGCACTGTCAACATACCGGGTTTTAACAAACTGATTTGATTTATTAACACCATTTGATTAACATCTGCAGTAGCAAGTATTTATCAAATGTCAGCAAACAAAAGTTCAGCAGAAAGATCACCACAAATGACTTGTTGCACAATGTGAGGCTTTCTGTAAAACCAGTTTATGTCAGAGCCCACTGTGATACGCTCAGCATAAGTTGGGTATTCAGATTCATTTTTTTTTAAACTAACTAGACCATCAGGTCTTAGAAAAGCTCTTCCCTCTCCTGGAGTACCTTAACTTACCTCCTTACACAATCATGGTGAAAAAAGCATTGCCATGACAGCAGGGTTGTAAAAATTAGGTCAAAGTTTTCAAATCAATACTTTATGATTTTGTAACCCATCTTCTAAATAATCACAGTGAAATACATAACTCTATTTCAGAAATACACTGCAAGGCATTGCTGTGTTTATAGCATCTGATTTACCAGTGCAAGTCCTGGGACATCAGAAATGGGACTGCTTATGTCAAAGATATTTATAATGTGATTCTTCAGTTGACAGCTCTGTAATTTAGCTTTGCTACTTTATAAACTAACCAAAACCATTCAGTAATTTCTTGCAAATGATTCTTTGAAGTTTGGGCCTCTAATTCAACCTGATTTTTGTGTGGGTATTTGAAAAATAAATAATTCATACAATTTAACAATTATATAGTAGTGTTCTAGTGGTGTACAGCTTTCCTACTACTATTTTAATATGCCAGACTCCTCCATGTGATATTGTTTTTCAGTTTACTAATAGTCACCATGAAGTGCCCCAGGTTTAAAATATAATTTCCTGCCTTTCAAAGGATCTTTTTTTTTCCTGGAAGAATATTCGAAACCTTTGAGAATTTTCCTTATTCAGACCAATAACTACAAATCATATCTGACACAGATTAGAATGGGTTACATTAATTAATATTTTCCAAGCAGTGTAAAGCTTAATTTGTTAATTGAATTTGAAATCAGTTATCACACTTAACCCGTTACAGTATGAATATCTCTAACAGTTCAATCAATCATAAGAAAAATGTGGATATCATGTAAATCTTATCAGGATCACTAAAATAATGGGACTTTTGTTTACAAGGTGTCGATTGGTTTTAGAAGCTTTGATAATGACTCCAGACAGTCAATAAATACAGAGACTTTTACATACCCAGTAGGAGCCGAACTGAACTATCTAATCTTTTTAAAATGACAGACAACACAATGAACTCTGAATGTAATCCCCTCCAAACATTAAGGAGACAGTTTAGTGCTTAAAGTACTATTCAAACTCAAACCCAACATTAAAAAAAAAAAAAAATCACTAAGTGTCTGCTTTAAACACATGGGAAAATTCAGAGTTAAGGCTGGTTTTCCTTCCCATTGTGCCAGGCCAGTGGTCTGCAGTGAGCTCCAGGTCTGTCAGTTGGTTGTCTTGGGCAAGGAAAACATCTTTGTGCCTTTTGAAAGCTTGTATTCAAAGCATTAAAAAAACCCCACAAACCCAAACCTGGAGCCTTAATTACTTTTTGTCTGTATCAAGCAAATTTTCCCCTAAGGTTTTGAAGCAGACATGGGGAACAATGTTATATGCTACATTTCAAGTGACAAAATTGATACTATTGGGATCATAACCTTTGAAAACAGTACATTGCCTTTAAGAGGCAAAGGAAACTCTAAATGTAAAGCTTATGGGGGAGAAGGGTGGCAGGTAATGGCTAACATACAAGTAATGTATATATGAGCCTATAAATATATTAAATCCCCCTTTTTTTCAGCTTGTCAATTTAAAAAATAAATAATAGGATCATCTGACTTCAGGAGTGTTTCTTCTACTAGTAATAAAATAAGAGAAATGAAAATAAAAATATCCTTTAAGTTATCATTAGCCATTCTTCTGAGTGTGCAGTGCCAGTCTGCATCCTTCAGTACAATCTTCCATGGTTTGCATCTTGCATGTGCCTTTTATTGGTTTGTTTTAAATGTTCCTCTCTGGATAATGAACAGAGGAATTAATCCATTCAAACCTTTTCTGTGCATCCCTCTTGCTGCCTAATGTAAAGCCTGATGTGAAAGATGCTTTTGTTTTATTCTTAACATGACACAGATATCTTTACTGTCCTTCCTGTGTAATTGGAGTTAAACTGTGTTAAATGTCTGTATTTGTTATTAATTCCACCAAATAGATGATGTTTCCTGAGGTCTTTTTGATGCCTCTCAGTGTCTCAGGGAGATTGCTGTATGCAAAGGGGAAAATACAATCTAAATCATCATTTGAACTTTAAATAATGGATGTTTCAATCACCAAAATCTGTTTACATTGTTGAATGCAATTTGTTCTTCTACAATTTTGTAATTTTTATAGTATCCTTATTGTCTTAGTAAGTTAGTGTGTGAATGGTGTAAAATATTTTATGTTATTAACTATGATTCTTAGGAGTTTCTGAGGTTCCCACAATCTGTGTTTTGCCATGATTAATTATGTAAGCTTGTCTTTCCTGCAGTGCTTGATGAGCACACTATAGCAGCTTGTTGTTGCGTTGTCCCTCTGATGAGTTATGTTATCATGACAGCCTAAATCTTATAATGGATTGTTATTGAGAGATGTGATATCTGTGTTCTCAGGATGAGATCAGCTAGCAGAGGTGAGAGTGTGAGTATTTATTTGGCATCAATGTCTGATATTTTAAAACATTTTCTGAAGTCTGAATTCACATTAAGTGCATATAAACTCTATCCTGATTTCAGGCTCCAGTTACACTAATTGATTTTGCTGACTGATCATAACATTTCAAGATATTCTAATTAAAACAAAAAATCTCAAAATGCTTACTTTAGAATATTTTTTGTATGTTTGACTTCCAGGATTTTGATAATCAGTACTTTCTCTGGTGGTCATTTGTGGTAAAATTAGTGGAATTTCATGACAGTTGATTACACAGCACTTTTCCTTTGCAATAGTTGCCTTTCCTTTCCATAGTTGCCTACTTAGTACTTCCTGAATCAGAGAATAGTAGCATGTTTATAATGAAAAAAAATAAAACAAGATTAGTTATAGTAATTTGTAATTTTTTCTTTACTTTTGACAGTGGTAAGCATGAAAGCGCTTAAGAAAGCTGAATGATGCCTGCTGGCATTGTGGACAAAGCATCCTTTGCATGGGCCAGAGGGTGCAGGACTCAGACTCATGATATTCCCTCTCTGTGGACTAGTTATAATGCAATCCATGTAACACAGGCCCACCAACCCCTCCTTGCCCCAGTGGAGCAGCAGGGACCCACTGGCTGTGCTGCCCTTGTAGCTGGCTCACTTGTAGGGATAAGCTGCCACCATGCCCTGGGAGCGTGCTGGCAGGCCTGGGGCTGGCTTGGTGACACCCCCGGTTTTGGGTCTGTGTTGTTGTGTTGGGTCTGCCTATAGTGACTCAGTTTCAATTGCTAAAGCATGGAGCTCTCCTGTCACCTGTAAGAACTTCCCAGCATGTTGTCAGTCCCCAGTGTGGCTCAGTATTGGTGTCTCCTGAATGGAAACCAAGAACTGCTTTGTGGAGGAAATCCCAGCTGTGCTATGGAAGAGCATGAGCTTCCTACCAAGAAGGCAGATAAGGGCGCAACCTTTTTTCCTCCAAAAAGAATAACATTTACTATATCTTTAATTCCCAACTGTACAGCAATTTCACAAGTACTAGCTTTCCAATTTTTTAATTGATCAGACCTTTCCCTTACTTTGCTCTGCTATGTGTATTTATAGCAGTGTAACACTAAACCAGATCTGCCTTTGTTTTTGTGATTTATGCTTTTTTTTTTTCCTTGAACAGGAAAACATTCATTATCAAATGTTGTGAGAACAATACCGTAACTGGAGGTTATTTTATATGAAAATATTGTTGATTGTTCCTCCCCTAGAAATCTCTCCTGGCAGCTCACTTCCTGCCAAATGAATCAGCAAAAGCTACTCATGAAAGTTGTTAATATATAATACAATCACCCAGCACTGCACTTGCTCCTTATCTATGAAGTCCTTTTATGATCAATGATTCACATCACCTTTTGATTATAGTCTCTGAGCACAAACAGTTTCTTAATATAAATTAATGGCCTTGGAATTTCTAAATAAACACTCCCTTTTGTTTAGCATAATTTCCTATTTTCTTACCAAAACAGAGTCTTTTTGTAATTGTTCAGTTTTCACTGGAAAAAGTGTTTGTGGACTGGAATGTTCTCAAAAAAACAAGCTGTTCCTTTCAGAACTATTAGTGTTGATTTACAAGGTCTAACGTGCAATGCTAATTGAATATAGGTAGGAAATATTACAAAAAAGCAGCTAGTGTGGTGTGATCTTGTAAATAATGATTCTTGCAGTCACTTACTGGAAAAGAGATTTTCTTTTGAAGTATAGTACTATTTGGCAATGTTGGGGTTTTTTTATTTGTTTGGTTTTTGTTTTGTGTTTTTTTTTTCTTTCATAGTAATAAACCCCAGTTTATCTAAGCAGGAGGTAGTCAAGGTATTTCCTCTGAATTGTCTTATTGTTGTTAACACTATTAAATAGTTAGGCATAAGCTCTTCAGCAAAATTAATTCTGAAGGTTTTCTCTGCCCAGATCTGATGATTAGTTGGGCAATTCAAATACCAACTATCACACACTGATAAGCTAATGTTGACTATCCCCTCTTGCAAACTGCAGTGAAACATGAGTGGAGAATGTAACAGAAGCATAAGCCTGACCTGCACAAAACTGGTGCAAAAAGCTACCTGATAGTATTCCTTTTTTAAAGCAGAGTTATTTCACTTAAGTCAATTAGATGGAGTTCTAACTAAACTGAAATAAGAGCCTGAGAGACTAAAAATGCCTATGGAGATATTTAGTTTAATTAATTGTTAGCTAAAGTCATTCAAGCTTATATTCAGACAAGGGACTTTTTGTCCCCTAAAGCATTTAAAGAATATAGGCCATGATAAAAATGATCAGACTTTTGAGCGGGTTGTTTGTGGTGGTTTCAATTAAAGTGTTTCATTTTGCAGTGAGGATAGACTGACTGGGCACAGTGTCTGTCACTCACTGCTGCTCAGCTAACAGAGCAGCTCGTCAAGCTGGCATCACTTGGCCATCACCAATCAGAGGTCCATCATACACTCGTCCTAACCTCCAAAGTAATTTTAATATCTGACTTGCTCATACCCCAAAACGGGGCAAGGGCTGTTTGTCTCAAGAAGGTTCTCCTGGGTTACCTATTGAATTTAAATGCTGTGGCTATCTAAGACTGGAAGCTCTTAAAGTGGAGAAAAGAAAAAGCCCTCCTGTTCCAGAAAAGAAATGTCTTCCAGAACAGCATCTGTAATAGAGCTCCTCACTGCCTACAAGGAAGCCAAGCCCTCAGGCTCCTAAGGCACATCCTTGACCCAGGGTTTTAATCAATGCCTGTTCCTTAAAACCACTAGTAAGCAGAGAGAATTTTTTTTAATGCATCACTGTTTTGTTCTGTAGAATGATAAAGATGCTACTTTCTAGACTATTATCCAATGTTACTCAATAGTGTTTCCTTCAAGTAGGAAATTCAAATGCTGCCTTAAAAAATGTATTTAGATGTATTTATTTAGTCTGATCTATGAATTACTTTTTGCATGTGCCCAGAGGTGGGAATGAGCATTATTTCATGGTTTGTGTGTTACAATGAAAACAAAATGGTACTTGTTCCTCAATGGCACCAAGCATTATATAAACATGTCCGATGAGAGTGACTCTCCTCTTGTTCCCACTGCTGTCAGACAGAAGTGCTGCTGTTCAGCCAGTAGTCTTTTATGGACTTTATGGACTTTTACAGGGATAACATCAGTGCCAGCTGAGGATCTCTCCAGATACTTTTAAGCACTTGTAAGATGTCAGTGAAATGTCAGAAGCAGTTAGTGATGCATTGCCCTCCTAATGGGAGAGATGTGTTGCTTTGAATGATTTACTATTAAAAACACAGGTGTAAATGTAGAGTGTTGTTTCCTCAGTATTTTGGTGAAGATTGTTATGTACATTGTCCAGTTCTTAAGTCCAATATAATTAAAACAAAAAACAATGTGTTTATGGATTTTGATTACAATTCAGGAAGCATAATTCACATAAACACTCTGAAAGAAAACCCAGGTGATTTCCCTGCTGGTATCTAATACACTGTCAGTATGGAGTGATCAGGAAAAGTCAGCAACCTTAAAAGAATACATTTTATCAGATGTTTGTTAAGGAGGAGATAGCTTTTTGAAATATATGTGCAATCCAGTTCAAGGAAACTCAGGTTTTTAGTCATGGTAGTGCTTTGAGCGCTAAAACAATTCCTAACATCTTTCCCTTGGCTTATGGTGTGTACATAATACCTAACAATAAATGCTATTTTAAAATAAAAATAACAATGTTATATGCAAAATGTTTGCAATAACTTAAAGCACAGTTTCTCCTGCAAACCCTTACCATAATGAAATGCATTTGGGACAATTAAAAAACATTAATTTGCAGCAAATGGCTGTGAATCTTACACAGAGGCCTTCCACCTAATCTGGTAAGGGTTTTCTTACAGTTTCTAAAGGTTAATATCAAACATGTTAATGTGTCCAAGATGTATTTATCCTGAAAATGCAGTATATTACAAAGATCAAAGTGTAAGAAGTACGTAACAACTATACCTTTTATTAAATTTTTTTTAGCGCTCTTATTTCATAAACAATTGTGTGGTTTTATCTAAAAAAAAAAAAGAAAAAGAAAAATTCTGAGAATAACTTTTTGTGTGTGCATAATGAATGAAGAAGCCTAGCAAGGTACTAGAAGATTGCTGTCTTCAATATGCTTCTGTCAGGTGAAACAGATGCTGTCTAAGTGTTCCATTCATCCCAGCCTATGTTGTACACATGTTATGGCTGCATACATTAAGCTGAATTATCTGTTCCTACAAGCTCCTCTTGTTGTGTTTGCTTGGGCAAAGGTGCCCAATTCCTGATGGCATAGCCTTGAGCTATGTAGGCCTAAGCTTCCCACTGCAAACTTCAACAGTATATTTGAGAAAAATAATTTTGTCCTGATCAGTGGGCCAGGTTCAGCTTAGATGTAGCTGTACTGTTGATGGTGAGGTACAGGGAAGTGCATGTTGTTCATTTATTTGAGGGGTGAGTGGGTGGAGAAATGAGTGAGAAACAAGTTAGAGCTCCCCTCCTAGTAAATCTCTAATGGCAGTGTTTGTCAAGAAGTTCAGGGAGCTATTCAGGTTACAGATTAAATAAAATTTCTTAAAGCACATCTGCACCAAAGGAAAAATGGGAGTGATAATTCCATCTTCTCCTTATCTGCCTGTTTTCCCCAGAACCACTTGACAGGGTTGTTGCTGCAATGCTTCATCTGAGAGGCAGGCAAAAATGGGTCTGCCCGTCAGAAAAGCAGGCACAAGGGGGATGGGAGCAGCCAGTGCAGGTTTTAAGGAGTATGAGCTGGTTTTCAAGGATCCAGTTTGGGGATGAGTCCAGGAAAGGAGGCAGTACCAAAGTAGGAGATGCCAGAGAAATGACTAATGCCATTGTTGTCCTTGTGGAGGGATGTAAAGAGGAGATATCCGGGCAATGACCAGTGAAGTAATTTGTTATGGATGGCATTGCATGAGAAAATTATCTATAGTAATTCTGTTTGAGGGTGGACATTTTTCCCCTTCCCTCTTTTCCATGAATCATTCAAAATGGATTCCAATCCAACTGTGAAAGAAAATTAAACAAACTTGATGCTGCTAATCTTGCATTGTCAATTTGAAAGAAAAGTAATCTACACTGGAATTGCATACCCAGGACGGACTCGATACTACAGCACATACTACACTTCTCATAATGGTCATGTGGTTAAAATGTGTTTTTAAAGTACTAATACAGGCAGGCAAGATTTAAACCAGTTCTTGGCCCTCTGGTATCCTGTTAGGCTTGGGGAGGAAAGGGAGAAGGGACGTGGTGAAAGTGGTTTTGCTCTAGATAAGCCTTTGTTTCCTGCTTCACAATCTTGTTACTTGCCTCAATTTCCACTCTTACTCTACAAAGAGCTTTAAACCATTTTTACACTCTCAGCAAGAGATAGGTGCTTCAGCTTATTTTTTCAAAGGAAAATCTCTGGATGGTTGGAAAGAGGGCAGCAGCTGTCTTTACAGCTTACAGGGCCTGAAGCTTCTGCCCAGACAATTAAATACCTCCTTCACAGAAATGGCAGGAATTTAACCAGTACAGAAAACACCTTCCCTTTTTCTGCCAGGGAACTTCCACCAGATTAATACTTTTTCAGGGTTCTTGATGAGGTTAAATCTCAACTAATGCCAGTATGATACCTCAGAAATTATAACTACTACTCTCCTTTTCAGCATAGGGAGTAACATAAATTACTGTATATATATATATATATATAATTAAATACTTAGCATTCTTTCTGCTGTCAGTCTGTTTAGTTGCAGCCTCTGAGCATGTTATGTATAGCTGTGAGGTAAAAATACAGTGTTCTGCCAGAAGCTTATGTCACTTGACTGTACTGAATTTGTCCCTTTGTCTTTCTGCAAAAACACTTAATATCCTTGGACAAGGCTGTTCCCACTTTTGAGAGTGGCCCTGGACTCAGCTGAGAAAAGTTCACATATGACTGAAAGACGTGGATTTTTGGCATATCTAATCAGCACCCAGATTAGGGAGGAGGTGGGGAAGAGCAGAAGACAGAAGTGCAGAAGGGGAGCACAGGTTGGATAGACAACACAGGGAGGAAGCAGGGTCATCTGCAGCCGAAATTGCTTTTGGCAGGTGCTAATGTACTCCTGCCCACAGATCTGAGGTCAGATATGATGTGTTAGATCCTTCTCTATGGTCTTAGCTTCAGTGTGGGTGTAAACCACTCTGGAGAGCCAAGCAGGTGGACCTGGTGCTATTTGTTCTACTCCTGTGCAGAGACCCAAGGTACTTCAACACCCACTGTAACAAATGAAGAGGCTCAAACACCTGCCTGTGTCTTGGTCATTCACCTTTGTATTTGTTTCCTTCATTTTACATTGTTTTGCTTTGTTATTAAACATATTTATTTCCTGGCAGCTGTGATACGAACAAGAAAGAACATTTACACACAGGATTCAGAGTCCTGTTTATTTTGGTTGGTTGATTTCCTAAAGCAAGCTTCTGTTTAAATTTTTGGGAAAGAAGGAAGAAGAAAATGTACTCAAAGCCTCTGTAAGTATTGAACTAATTTAAAATCACAAATAAGCGTTCATAAAAGCACTCTGTATAAATTTGCATTCTACTTTTATTGCAAGCCACAGTGTGTGATGGCTGGGTGTAGATGTCTGAGGCATTTCTGATTTACCTGGCCTGCCTATGCTTTGCCACAGTGGCAGTGGATGTACTTTACCACAATATGAACAAACTTAAGATTACTGTAATAATTTTTGCAGTTTACTTTCACAGTGTCACCTCATAATTGTTAAATTAATACCAAATCTGGTGACTATTACGATTAGAATTAGTTACAATATCCTTTCATCTGCATTTGTGTGACATCCAGTGGCTGGATGGGTCAATCACAGGCTCCCATTTCTTGTGGAAAATGTAAAAATTACTCACAACTCTAATTAGAACACAAAAACAGGAAATATAGTGGATATTAATGCTAAGAGAGCAATCACTTAATTTTGGTTTAAAAATAAACAGGCAATTAAAACACATTGGAGATTTGTATGTATCCTTAACTCATTATAGCCTTTAGAGTTCTTTCCCACTGTTACTGGCGTGAACTCATCTCCTCTGTGTTCCCACTGGGCACAGAGAAGTGAATAAACAACATGTCACTCTGGTCAGAAATGAGTAATCTGTTTTCCTGCATTTAACTGCACCATGGCCAGGACTGTTGTCAATTTTGTCAGGAGCAGTACTGAAATAGGAATTAAAGTTTTATTAAAACCCTTGAAATATTTTAAATAGCCAAATATATTAAGTTTATATTAAGATTATCCAAATAGTATTGAATTTGGCCTCTAAAAAGTTTTTTAAATTAAAGGATCTAAAACTCTAGTCTCATGTTTGAAGTAACTGCCTGAAATTAAAGTAATTCCTGGGAGGTATTTTCACTGCCATGTTCATAATGACAGTGACTTGACAGCACTGCTCTCAACTTTTGTTTATCCATTCTTTTCCGTGCAGGTAATAGTAATAGCATTTTATTGCACAGTCAGAAAAACTACAGTCATCACAAAGCATTTTTTGTATTTTTTTTTTTTTATTGTAAGTAGCATTTACTAATGCTGAAAAGGAAAAAGATGAAAACATAAAAGCTTCTCTGCTTTTTTAATCCTATGCAAGGTCCATAAACCTATTTCATAAATCCAGCTAATTCCTTGTGCATCAGGCTTTTATACCAGCAAAGGGAAAAATACAGTATTTTTGAAAAAAAATTTTTAATCTCATGAAGTCCAGCAGGAATTTAATCATTGTTGGCTAGTGTCTGACACCACTTTAGAATTGTGTTTTTAAAGTGACTAAATTTCAGGCATAATACTTACTAATGATGAGCTACTTCAAAGATGTAAAAGTATTTTGGTGGAAAATTTCCTGTGAAATAAATTAGGACACACACACACCAAGACTGTGCAAGGCCTGGGTATTGCATATGAGGTAAATGTTAGCAGACAGGAAAACAGCAGCTGTGCACCATTCTTGGACACAAAGTCCTCAGGAGTCACGAGGTTAGCGCAGGATCTGTTTTTTCATGCCTGGTTTTGCTGACTGTAGTGTCACTTAGTCAACTATAATAATCAGAATAAAAGTCCTCTCCTAAGGTTAGGCTAATTTTATGCTAATCTATGGCAAAGAAAACCAAGTCAAATCTGTCAGAATTTTACTTAGAAGAAAACAAAGATCAGATATATGAAAATGCCCTTGCTGAGATACAGTCCTTTGAGCTGCCTCTTGGAACCACGCTAAGGTATGCTTCTTTTTGCTAATACTATACTCTTCTTGATGGATATGTTTGATTCTGTAGCTGTTCTTGCAGTCAGCCCAATAAATTAGAAACTTTGTTTTCCTGACCCTGAAGCCTGCAAGAAAGTTGAGTTTAATTTCAATGTGATTGGCCCTAAATGAAAAAATACAAATGAAGGTCAGCTACTCAGCTCTTTCTTTTCACCAGGACAAAGCGATCTGTTACTGATGGCTCGCTGCAGGTTCACTGTGCACAAGGAAATTACTCTTAAAAATGAAAACAAGAAGACATTTTCTTTTGTGTACCTGTGTTTTTAATTTGATGTTAACAGTTAGATTTTTTAAAGAATTGCTTCTTATTCTTAAAATTTTTAAGAAATGCAACATTTTTTAATCTCCAAAGACACAACTACTTAAGGTTTTACCATTGATATTACTAAATATTGGAAGATTTTTTTTTTCATTTGCAGCTTATGGAAACTGTTTAATGGTAAAAGTGCAACTGAAAAAATTTCCTCTGCGTATTTGTCCCTAAAAACAGTAATACATAAAAGATTATGATATGTCTAAGTATATTGTCAGTATCTGTAGAAGAGTTTTAAAAATAGCCTGCCTGGCACTGTAGGCATCAGGTTGCAATTACTATCAGACTAAAAAAAGAAAATTTCATTTACCCTGAAAAATGTGTCAATCTATTACCTCAGTACTTTGGTCATGGGGAAAAAAGGAACTGCATTTGAGTATTTTCTTGAAGGAAATTCTACTGCAGAGATAGTGTGTAGGGTTTTTCCTAGTTTCTTTTTGCATCATGTGCTTTGTAGGTGTTTGGAATAATCCTTATTGGTTTAGTAGGTGTCATCATCAAATTGATCTGAACCAACACTGAATGGTAAAGCCACAAGCACAGACAAGACATACAGTCTTCGGTGCCATTTATTAACTCATGTAGAGTTGTAGTTGCACCAGGGCAGGAGAGATGATGAGTTCTGGAGGGGTGCCAAATGCTACTGTAGACCTTGATGCATTCACAGTTGTGAATTCTTGTTAGTTTCTCACTGGAATTACACATCACCCTGAAGTTTTACACATCAGGCCTGTTTTTTTGCATGGGCTTTCCACTTGTGTGCAGATAACTTTGCCCAGAAAGCAGGTGTATCCTGACTCCTGAGCATGCAAAACCCAGGGACTAGTTCATCTTTGGCCACAGACCACAAAGTGTATAATTTAAATAGAAAATAGGCCATTCCTCCTTCATTGAAAAACAAAGCTTTGCTGTACAGCACACTAGGAAACAATGTGTCACTTTCTAGTGAAACACAGCAAGCCCATGCACAAAAACGCCCAATTCGGTTTGTTCTGTTCTCCTTTTACCCTGACCCCCAAACTCCTACCACCCAAAGAGTGGAAGGAACCACGTCGGTGACATGACCCGAATGCAGACCGCCCCTCCGCCTCCGGGCTCGGTGTCGCCGCCGCCTCCCTGCGCGTGCGGCTAAGTCAGAACAAACCAAACAGATCATAATGACAATTAAAAAAAGGAAACAAAACAGGCCTAGCCGAGACGAAAACACCGGGTTTGACCCTGTAAGCCTTCGATCCCTGCAGCGCGGCAGGCCCATCCCGAGCGCGACCAGGACAGGGGGCGCATTCCGAGTGTGCCCCATGTGGCACAGGGCGCTGAGCGGGTGGCGCCGGGCACACTCATCTGCGCGGGTCTCCGCCGGCCATCAGCGCTCGGAGATGCCCGGGGCACGGAGCGGCTTTGCGGGGCTCACAGGGCGCTTCCCGCGCAGCCCTTCCCCTGACGGGGCCCGCGGGGCGCCGGCGCTCCCAGGGCGGGGCGCGGTGCACCCCGCTCCTCCTCAGCAGCGTTGCCGCTCGATCCTCCCCGCCGCCTGCGCCCCGCTCCTCCTCAGCAGCGCTGCCGCTCGATCCTCCCCGCCGCCTGCGCCCCGCTCCTCCTCGGCAGCCCT
>VXAU01001096.1:0-11618 GCA_013399695.1 Formicarius rufipectus | reverse complement strand
ACCCCGCCGCGGGCCCTGCGGGGCGCGGGGAAGGGCCCGGGGCGGCGCGGGCAAGGAGCGGAGCTGTCACCCCGGCAGGGAAGGGGCCCGTGCCCCGGCCCCGGGCTGACCGCCCCCGGCGTTGTGTGCCGGGAAGCAGAGCGGCCGCGGGCCGGGGTGGCGGCGCTGGGGCGGCCGGCCTCGGCAGGGCTCGGGGTGCCCAGTGTAACCCAGGGCCGGCCCTTGCAGCCCCGCCTTGGACACAGGGCATCTCCCTGGGGTGTGCTGGTGCCCTCGGGTTGGAGCTGGGAACGGGACCGAAAGCGTATCGTGGGTGGGTGTTGCAGTGCTCCTCTGTGCAGCCCCTAATGGTGCGGTCTGACGCATCCTGCCCTGGTCAGCTTACTTCGGGAGGTGTGACCGTGTTTAGAGCACTTATGATATGCCGTGACTTCAGTGGTTTGGGTTTTGTATTTTCTTCCGCCAATTCTATATAGAGCCAAATGGCATAGCCTGCATGTTAAAGAAAAGGTTTTGCATAACCTTTCCTGTTAAGAGAGGAACGTGAGAGAGAGATGGGAAGAGAAGGGCAGGGCCCAGAGGAATTGGGTAATGGAGGAGGCACAGTGGGAAAGGGGAATCTTCATTCTGGAGCTGTGTTGATGATTCCTTGATTAGTGATGTCTGAAAGAAGTGTAGAAGCACGGACGCTAGACAGACGGGGGAGAGAGAACTGAGAAGATACAGAGAGCCTGCGTGCAGAGACCTGGGAAAGGCAGATTGTGTGACAGCGTGCTGCAGAGCGGTGAGCATGGTGCTGCTGGCTGTTCCTGGAGCAGCAGTGGTGCCCGCTGGAGAGCGTGGGCAGGGCTGGAAAAGGGTGAACCCAGGGTACGCAGATGAGAAGCCCAGTGCTGAGAACTGATGGAAAAGACATTTATGTTGCACGTGAAACGTGTTATTTTGCACTTGACAGCGAATGGTTTTGAGATTAGCTGCATGGGTCTACAGTGGGTGCTCCAGAGCTGTGGGAAGGTGGCAGTCTGGGCACTTGTGTGTGGCTGGCGCTAATCAGTCCTCCAAGAGCACAAATGGGGAGTGTGGTGGGGTGGTCCAGACATCACACAGGGACTGCTTGTGGGGTCAGTCTGATTTTGGAGGTCAGCTTTGAGCAAACTGTATTCTGCTGTCCCTTCATGTTCCTTAAATACAGCCAGTATTGGCAATACAGTGTAGAGATGCTGAAGCTGAGCATCCGAAGGAGCTTCACTTTTGAAAATCTGAGAGCTCAGGCTGAGAAAAAGTAGATGAGATGCTTTCAGACTTGAGTTGTCCCTGGAGGTGGTTTAGCCATGTTTCAGTTTACATGCCCAGGCAGGTTGAATCTGATGTCTGCAAAAAACCATACCAAAACAAAAAACTTAGCAACAAAATATTAAATATAATTACGGTTTTGCTACCATCTCCAGTATAGAACTTAGAGTAAGCTGTGTAAAGGACATACAGAGAATAAGGCTATACAGTAGAAGAAGACATGTGTGGGACCCAAAGGTGTAGGTGGGGAAGGCACTGTATGAATCTCCTATCCGTATTTAGCTTTTAAAATGTGCTGAAGTTTTTAGGAATACAAACATTTAATTTCTCAATTTCTTTGCATGTTCCTGTCCTTTCTTTTTCTTTGTGTCTCACCTATATTGTCTATCTTGTTGTCTCACTGACTTTCTAGTAGAGGAATTTTGCATTGCTGACTTTAAGGATTTTTAGGAAAAAACTGCATGTTGGTCTGATTTAACCTCTAGTGTTCAATTACAAATAAAAAAAAATATGAGGCTAAAGAATGATTACACCTGGCTGAGTGTTTTGAAAGAAGTCCAGGCAACATCACAGTAATATAGTACTACTTCCTAAGAACAGCAGTGTTTAAAATCAAAACTGTAACTATTTGCTCAACTATGTCTGTTACAATTTGTGAATTGCTGTGTGAAACTGAAAAGTCTAAAATCCCACCTCTAATTTCAAGATCTATTTCAGTGAACAGAAGCGTGAATGTAAAATGATGCATTATTTTCTGCATGCATTCTAGGTTTTACTTGCCAAACAATATAAATCAAAGAAATGAATTGAGTAATTCTGTTCAGTTGCATAAGGCTACAACATAAAGTGATCCATTGATTTTCAGTCACAGAAGCCGTTGAAGCCACTTGTCTCACATAATGACTGAAATGACATTCATTTAATTATGTGAAATGGAATGTTTTTGTAATCTGTGGTCTGTAATGCTGAGAGAACATTTATAGCATTGTCACGTGAAATAAAGGACAAACATACCTACTTAAATAGCAGAACAAACGAAGGGGCTCGAGATGAGCAGTTTGGATAAGAAGCATGAGGTAATAGGGATATGCAAGATCTGACTTATCCTTAATTGTTCATATAAAGATCTTAATGTCTTCCTAGTACATCCATGCTTCAAAAAGGAAGTGTAATATTTTCTGTGGACCATACACAGATTCCATGGAAACACATTTCTCCTCTTGTTTTTCTTCAGGGTTTTGTTTGCTGGTTGTGCATAGCTGCCTCTGCCAGAGTGCTGTTTCCTACCCTACTACAAGAACGGCAGTACTTTTTCTCATGAAATGAAAAATAACAGCATTTTTTGGTATATAATGATTTTGTGTATAATTTACGGGTAAAAACAACATGCGGACTGATCCTGCAGCTGATTTTCTGGTGCTGAGTTCTACCCCTATATAGGAATGTCCTATATAGAAGGAATCAAGGCACAGCTAATACAATCGGGATTATTTACTATTTAGGAGAGCAAGTTAGCTCCTGCATCTCAGAAGTTAGCTGTGCATCTCAAAAAATATGAAATTGAAGAGATTGGATTTGATTACATTAATTTTCTTTTTGGATTTTAACTGGATGAATGTATTGGTTTAAAATTGCTGGTATTTTGCTTGCATCTCTAAATTCAGTATTTCATGCTGAGTCATTAGAAATGAGACTTAACTGTATAGCATGCCTTTTATTGAATAGGCAGACTGCATGTAGGATTAATTTTTTTTTCATCATGCTGTGAAACTTTTATCAACATCTTTTTAATTTTAATGGCTAACAAAAGGAGATTAATGACAGCACCTGTTAAAGGCTCATCACTCTCACTTTTTTATAAAATAAAATGTTTATTTATTTTTAATTTATTTGTAATTCATGTCACATACCTACTTTTTGGCTTCACAAACCTAGGGAGAATCATCAGCACATTTCTAGTCTTTATAAAGGAAATGGGAAAAGACAAAAAGAAAGACAATTCCCATATTCTCTCTCAAAAAAACAAACAAAAAAACCCCAAAACCCTCCCCCCCAAAAAAACCCCAAAAAACCAAACCAAACCAAACAAACAAAACCAAAACCAAAAAACCAAAACCAACAAAAAACCAAAACAAACAAACAAACAAAAAACCAAACAAACAAAAAAAAGAGCTTTCAGGCCCTCACTGAACTCCATATAAATACATATTAACAGAATTTCAAGAGTAAATTTTTAAGGTTGTCTTCACACCTCTTGAATAGTCACTTGGACATCATGGGGTAGCTAATAAGATCAGTTTTGTTCAGAAGAAAATAGTTGACCTTATTTTATGGTTATTATTTGGTTTGTTGAATAGGTCAAAGTGTAGCTCAACAGAATAAAAGTTGTTCTGCCACTGTCGTGATATACTGTCATTGCAAGTAGCTCTTAGTTTGTGGTAATGTGTAATATTTCAAAGCCTTTTTTAAAAATAAATGAATTAACCCTTAAGTGCTAGTTTGGCAAGGTATTGTGTAAGCATATGGTAGACACTCTGAACACTTCATCTCATGATATTGCATCACTGAGTCTGCAGTCCTTTGTGATCCTCCTGTTAGAGGAGTGCCTCCCTGCCCACAGTCCAATGACTGAACAATAATACAAAAGAAAAATGAAATATAAAAATTATGTGGACTCGATGGCAATTTTGTAGCTAAGTTGAAGTTGATAAAGAGTTGCAATGTCTTGTTTTGTCTGTAAATGGGATGTGCTCTGTGGCTTCAATCCACAATTGCCGCTTGGAAAGCGCTCCTCAAAAGTCAGCAAAAAAATGTGTTTTAGCAGCTTCTCCCTGAAATCTGTCATTACCAAGCTGTTGCCTGGGAGATGTTAGATCATCTTCTAGGGTGCTCTAAGTTCTACTGGCCATGAAACTCCTTTGTGGAGTTACTAGAGGGCCTACTCTAAAGACATCTCGCTGGCCTGTTGTCTCCAGCTATGGGAATCACACCCACAAGAGCTGTTTGGCTGATGCATTTCTACCTGATGCTGCAGTTTGCTGCAGTGACCTTCCACTGATCCCGGACTGCATTGTACTGGTAAAAGCAGCACTGAGCCACCCAGCTACAAAGCATAATCACTCCTGCATGGTGCTGCTTTTTTCTCATTTAGGTTAAACAGAATTTGGAGGTATATTTGTTAGGAGAGTCACAAATGAGTATGGGCGAAGTGTTACGAACAGCTGATAGCTGTTCATCCTGAGCTTCTGTCCCTGTGTGGCAGAAAAGCTGAAGGTGAAAGGCACACTTCAGTAAGGCATCATTAGAAGAATAAGCAAGATTATTTTGTCTTTTCCTGATCAAGGTCTTGAAGAAAATTCAGAGGTAGAAATATGGAGTGACAGTCTAATTCTGCTGCTTTTACTGTGCTGCAGTACACTTTGCAACTGCAGGTGCTTCAGCCAGGCTGAGGTCTGTAATTTGTATTTTGGAAGTATTCTTGCATCTGTTGAAGAGGGCTGCCCACAGCCAAGTGAGCAAAGCTCCTGAATGCCTCAGTGTAATTTGTTTTACTGAAAGCATGAGTTACTGTTACTAGCAGGCATGCTTTAGCTATGTGATTCTGAATCTTTAGCACAGCAGTTAGTAAGCAGTAACATAGGCAGTATGAATAACTCTCAAAATATGGGAAGATAGTACAGCATTAACACAGTTGCAGGCAGGGAAACATATTTTCTGAGTACTTGCTGTTGGGATTTGTGATGTCGGTATCCAGTGACAAATTGTGGTTGCCCTCATTTTTGCCCTCTGGTCTTACTGGTCAGGTAGGATTGTCTGAAGGCATTTGTCTGTGTTTTCATGATTTTGGGTATGGAGTATGAGCCAGCAATTCACATTTTTGTCTATAGCTCAGTTTTGTTTTAAATACAGAGCAAACATAAGAGGACTCCAAGATCATCAGACAGTGCTTTAAATCAGAATTTAAATGATTTGATCACATACTTCTGTTTCAAACAGTATGATAATCTTTTACAGAATAGCAAGCTACTGGTTTGAAAATGAGTAGTCTGTATCTTTATTAGTGGTCTGTCTTCAAACCCTGCTCAGTTTTCAAGTTAATGGCTTTCATTCCTGGTTCCATTTCAAACTGAAATTACAAAGTTGCTCAAAAGAACTGGAAATTCCTTGTGTGATAGCTGCGGTATTTTTTGCATCAGGTCACAGAGTGTACTTTCATGTATATCGTGGTGGTTTTAAGCCCACCCAGTTGCCAAACACCGCACAGCCATTTGCTCACTCCCCCACCAGCAGGATGGGGCTAAGAATTGGAAGAGTAAAAGCTGGAAAACATGTGGGTAGAGTTTCATAGGGAAAGCAAAAGCTGCACACAGAAGCAGAACAAGGAATTAATGCTCCACTTCCCATTGGGAGGCAGGTGTCCAGCCACCTCCAGGAGAGCAGGGCCTCATCATGTGTAGCAGTTGCTCAGGAAGACAAACACCATCACTCCAAACATCCCCCTCTTCCTCCTTCTTCCCCCCCAGTTTATATCCTGAGCATGATGCCATATGGTCTGGAATATCCCTTTGGACAGCTGGGGTCACCTGTCCTGGCTGTGTCCTCCCAAGCTCCCATGCACCCCCAGCCTCCTCCCCAGTGTGGCAGCACAGAAGGGCTTTTGCTCTGTGTAAATCCTCCTCAGCAATAACAACACCTCTATATGGGCAGCCCTGTGTTCAGCACAAATCTAAAACACAGCCCTATACTAGGCACTGTGAAGAAAGTTAACTCTATTGCAGCTCAAACCAGCACATAGATTTGTATACAGTTTATCTTCATTGTAATAGCTAATTCCTGTTTTGTAACTGGGTTGTTACTGAATAAGGAGAATGGACTGCTTGCTGTGAAAAGTGTATCCTGGAAAACCAGAAGCTTGATTGTAACATTAGTTGTAGATTTTATTACTTGGTGGAGGGTTTGATGATCTAAGTGTTAAGCTTTGAAAGGCAACAGTCAGATAAAGCAATTGTCTATGTGATGTATATTGCTATGATGGAGCAGTTCTTTTTAATCACTAGTCCATTATATAGAGTCAAAAGGGCATAAGAGGAGTGTGTGCTGTAGACTGATTAATCTGGCATTCAGAGCAGAACTGCAGTTCTGATTCTTCTGTAGACTAGCCTGATACTTCAGTCAGAGTTGTCATTGGCTGCAAAAGTGTTTTAGAAGGTGAGGATTCTCTTGCATTGCTACAAGTTTCAACATATTACTTCTCAACTCTCTATAAAGCCTGAAACTGAGGATAATTATATGTTCACTGCATTTTTCTGTTGTGAAAAAATCTTTGGGTTCAGTGCTGATTAAGTTCATCATGAAATGTGTGTCTGCAAATCACACATCCTTGATCTTGTCAGTGTTCATGCATCAGCTTCTGACTCAGTTCTTGCAGTGATTTCCAAATGAGCAACTGCCAAGTGAAGTTTTAACCTAGCTAGTAACCTGTGTGAATGGTTTTGAAAATAGCTCCCTCCAATTTCACAAGGATTACCAAAGAGCTTGAAATTATCCCAGTGTTTAGTAAACAAGTTTCAAAATATATTAAAGCTTTTAAAATAGAGGTATCATCTGATGAGAGATCCAGAGTAGTGTTTTTAATAGGTGTTTCATCCAAATTTAGCCTGCTCATCATATGATCAGTGTATGCTTGTGCGCTCATACATCAGTTACATTCAGGGAAGTCAGTTCTTATTCTTGTCATCTCTTCATTTACTTCTTCCTCAAGCTGATTTTTTTTTAGTGTCTAGTGACCCAAATTTTGACCTGCCATGAGCATAAGAAGTGCATGATTTTGCATCATTCACAACTGCCAGTCACGTGGGTACTTTCTTGCAGATTTTTTTGGAAAGCCAACAAACAGCATAGCCTGTAGTTCACCTTTCTTTGTGTATTGCTGAACCATTGCTTCAAAACTTTGCGGTTTCCTCAATACAGATGTCTACCTGAGAAGCCTTAGCATAGTTCAATTAAATGTGTCTGATTTGGACCTTTAAATGCTAAGAGTGTTTTGCACATACAAGGCTGAAATTACAGTGACTCAGTTAAGCAAGTTTTGTCATGTTGCGTTTTATGTATTATACTACTAAAATGAGTTCATACAAATCTATGAGGATTAATATTTCTTAAATAATGCTTTTAAAATAATGCCAGAAGTGGGTTTCCAAATGGGAAACTATTTCTATGGGTTGTAGTAAACTGTTAAGTAATAACTTGTGCGAAACATCAACCTAGCTCTGCATCAGCAACAAGTAATCACATGAGATTTTATCTTACTGAAGGACTTGCTATGGCTAGTTATAAGATTTTGCTGTTGCCAGTCATTCTGGCTATTACCTAGTGATGGTTGAAATGCTCAAATCTAATCCCTGTCACCACACACCTTGGTATAGCAATGACAGAATGTTTAATTTGATGTTCAACATAAAGTATGTTCAACAATGCATCTCTTCCTCATCTTGTACATGTCTGATATGGAATTGTTTGTACACCTGACAGACTGTCTCCTGTACAGGAAGGAGTTAATGATCTCTCCTGGAGCCTGGCTGAAGCCCTTCCCCTACCTCAACCTTTACCAGAAATACCAAACTAGTAGAGAACTTAATCACTGAGTTATTAAGAAAGAAGGAAGAAGATTTTAGAGTGCATCAGCCATGATGAGAAGACATAGAATCTGACAGGGAAGACCTAAAAGATGCTTGAGAATTTTTTTTTCTGAAATAGTGTGAGAAAAGTGTTCATCTCTAATACTGTGAATCAGATTTTCACTGTGTCTTTTGGAAACTAATTTGCTTTCAAAATTGCAGTGAGTGTAACTTGCAATCCTCCTTTGAATCAGAGTAATACAAAATTATTAATGCATATACTTTGTATATGTATCTAGGGGATACTTTGGAGTCATTTCAGCTTCAAAAAGAAGTGTTTCAACTTTCAAGTATCACATACTTCAATTTTAATACACTCTCCTTTCTATTACAGGCATTTAGATGTTTCTGTTGGTAGCAGCTCTCACTGGGACTTCACAGTTTGCACACTTCCTCATGCATAGAGTGACTTTGAAGGCTCTTTGCTCCTTTTTACTCATCGAGGCAACATTTTCTTCTGAGTTTTGTTTTAATTTCATCATAAGAGTAACATAATAGATAGTTTTATACTGTATATCTGTTCTGTTTTGTTTCATAAACTTTGGAAGCTGTAAGCAGTTAACCAGTGTGTGCTACCTCCTTTTGAAACACAGAGTTTCTGTGGTGTGCTGGAGTGTCACCTTTCCCTAAGAAATGAACAGGTTTTCTTAGTCAGTTTATTGAACAGGTAGAGGACTGGAGTAAGTCAGTTGCTTCAACACTTTTAATTGCTTCCTAACAGAAAGGAACTCTGTGAGTTAGTTTCAGTTTGGCTTCTGAATTGAAAACAGACCTTTTTTAGAAGTCATCTGTTATTTTCTTCAGTGATCCTGGTAGATGTGCAAAACATGTAGTATAGGCTGTTGTTTTGCATGAGTTAAATATATGATGATTTTCTATGTATAGGCTATGTGAGCTCATAGAGTTAACAAAAATTAATAATATAAAATGATTGTAAAATATGTGGTTTGTATGTTTGCAGAGGAATGTGACACATAAAAGAATTGTCTTGTTTGATCAGTATTGAATAGAATACATTCTTAATACAATTGGTCTTGAAACTTTTAAGTTACTGAATATTTTATTTAGTCTGGAACTTCTTGAATTTCTGAAATAATGTATATACATCTGTATTGTTGCTATTCAAAGCTTGTTGAAATAACACACATTTCTGACATTAAATGTTCTGTTCTATGTGTCCTTAAGAATCATATGAAATTGTTGACATGAGAATTTTGTCTACCGGAACAATTGGTATGTATTATTCTTGCAGATTATGTCTCAAGTGCTCTAGATAGAGATGACAGATTAGCAAGCGGTGGCTAATTATTTCTGAGACGTGTCATAGAAATCGATCCAATTTCTTAAAAGAACTTAGAAGCTCACTGTTTGCTTTACGGATGACTTCATTGCTACTAAAATGCAACAATTTATGTAACAAACAGTCTATAGAATTATTAAGGGAAGATAAGAATATTGCTCTATGGTCTTCAGTTTATTTTCAGTGAAATAACAGGTTGCAACTACATCCACTTGTATCCATTTACATCCATGAAACAGATGGCCAAAGTTGGCATTTCACTACGTGGCAATAGCCAGTACCAAAGTGAGTGAAGGGGCTGTTTCCCTTGCTGTCTTTTAATCTGCTGTTACAACACAAAATGAGAAAAAAAAATGTTACTGCAGCACTTGTTTTTCAGTTTCTTGCTTCATACATCAGTAAGTCGCACAAAGGCTTAGCAGGAAGAGGCATCTCCTTGGTCAGCAGTGTAAAAACAGGAAGGAGGAAGTCTATTGCAAATCTGGGTGTACTGATTATCAGTTCATGTTTCACTGCAGAGGATGTCCATTAACAGCCATCAGCGTGATCCATTGCTTATCCTGCACGAACAATGACTGCCGTAGTGCTGCTACTACAGAACAAGAGCCCTGCTTATAGGAAGTAATGTTAACTAACAAACTGTACTCGGCCCTTTCCTGCTCATAGAAACAGGATACTATTAGTGAGAACAATTCACAGAAACTGCGCATCCAGGAAAACCAGGCAAGCAAAGCATAACAGCTAAACTAAGATTAATAAAATCTCTTCTCTGATTAGGCCATGCTTGAGTTCTGCATTGTTCTGGCATGTAATAGACACTTTTAAATAGAGAGGTGAGATGTAATTATTAATAAGAATGGCAGAGCTGAACCTTAGGTAGTGCCTGGCATGGAAAGGCTGCTGAGGTTTTAAGAAATGGGCTTATTACCATAACTGCAGTTGAATTACAGGAAACACCTGGACATTATTTTATAAAGCTTTTTAGGGTGTACGCGGCAACCTATATGAAATTACTCCATGGAAAATCCCTACAAAGTTTGCAGTTTGTGTAAACAGAAAATATCTTTGTGTATTGTAGGACAAAGGAAGTTTCTGCAGTGTTTCCTGTGAAATTGCAGCTTAAGTGGGGTGTGTGATACAGTATCATGGTTAGGGATGCCATGGTTATAGTCACAGTGACAGGTCTTTTATAAGGGCAGAATCTTACTTTGCATTGTCAGTGTTTTGTGCTTGCATGTATCCCAATGAACTCATAATGCAAATTAAAATTGTAAATATTACTTTATTTTATAATTTCATTTATCTCTTTGTTGGTAGTGGTTTTGGTTGGGTTTTTGTTTCATGGTTTTTTATTTGTTTGTTTCTTCTTTTTA
This sequence comes from Formicarius rufipectus, assembly GCA_013399695.1. Classification (NCBI taxonomy): domain Eukaryota; kingdom Metazoa; phylum Chordata; class Aves; order Passeriformes; family Formicariidae; genus Formicarius; species Formicarius rufipectus. The sequence continues at coordinate 975 of VXAU01001096.1, read as the reverse complement.
ATGAAAGGAGAAATAGGGAGAGAGGACAAACAACTAATGGGCCTACCTCTTGCAGTATGTGTATGGGAGCTAGTTGAGAGCATCTCTAGCATCAGGACAGACAGAATTTGTGCTGATAACATGATATGAATTCTAAAAACATTTTCTGTAAGCACAGTGTCTTCGCTTGAGAGTTGATTTACTTGTGTGTGTGGTTTAAGTATTACTTTGAAAAATTGAATAAAAAGTGTATGGTTGAGCTTTTCTGGGGTTTTTTTGTGCCTTCATTTAATTGATCAAAGTGATCAATTAATTTTTCCCCCCCACAATGCTAAATCTGAAGCTCTACAAATGAATCTTTTTCTCTTGAATCTGTTGCAGGTCAGAAGTTGCATGGTCAGGCTCACCTTATGTGTCAAACTGATGCAACTGTTGTCCAGTTAGGTGTAATTCCTGTCGTTGTTACAGCATTAATGAAGTTGTAAGTGATTGGCACTTACCGAGTGGTTATCAGTATCTTGAAAGGAATGTGTGTATACGGTTTTTAATTGCCTCATATGTCTTGTGTAATCAGGAAATGAAAGACTTTGTGGCAATGTAGGCAGGGGTGGGGAAACCTGCAGTTTGCCCTAGAAATGGGACACAATAGAATGAGTTGGAGTGGTGTGAAAATGGTGAAAGGTGGCAAGTCAATGAACTTCTTCATCCTGTAAGAAGACTGGTATTTTTTTCTCGATTTTCTGGGTTTTTTTGGCAATTTTTAAAATAGGTGATCTCTTTTAAAAGCCTTTGCTGCTGTTAGAACCAATTATTATAAATTATTAGAAAGATTATTATTCCCTCAAAACTTTATAGTAATGCTTCATAACTTCAGAGTTGTTTTTTTCTGAATATGGATTGCAGTTAAAATTTGAATCATTACCCATTTAAAACAACAAATGCACGCACAAAACAAAGTCCAAAACCTTCAAGAAAGAATATTTAAAAAAAAAATTG
>VXAU01001095.1:262656-273306 GCA_013399695.1 Formicarius rufipectus | reverse complement strand
CACGGAGCATCTTTCCAGCCCCACAAAACATCTCCCCCCAACCCCACAGGGGCATCTCCCCATGCCCCACGCAGCCTGGAGACCCCATGAAGCATCTCCCCCTGCCCCACGGAGCCCACAGAGCATCTCCCCCTGCCCCACAGAGCCTNCCCGGTGCCCCCCGATCTCTCCATGCAGGGCATGGGGAGCCTCCGGCTGGGCAACCGCGCCGTCATGTACACGGCGGAGACCCTCCCCAAGGGCAAGAACCGCGTCATGGGGGTGAGTTTGGGGGTTTATTTTTAGGGGGAATGGGCTGGGAACCCCCTGGAAAATCCCACCCCTCCCCAATTCCCGGGGGATTTTACATCCTCTTGCTGATTCCTCAGGGGATGCTCTGGGATCAAGGCACCTCCGTGGCCGGCGGGGCAGTGGAGGGTGGGGAGGTGGCGAGTTGACCTCATTCCTGCTCATCCCGCTCCCGCAGACCATCCAGATCATGACGGGATTCCTGCACATAGGCTTTGGGATCGTCCTGACCACGATCACCAACGTCTACACCTCTGTGTTCGTCATCGGGGAGATCCCGTTCCTGGGCGGCGTGTCGGTGAGGGCAGGGATCCCGGAGGGGAGGGATGCCCACGGGGAAGGAGTGCCCACCCAAGAGGGATGCCCTCTGGAAAAGTTTGCCCCACTGAGGAATGATGCCCCTGGGGAAGGGAATCCCTCTCGGGAATGGTGGCCACCAGGGAAGAATACTCCCAGGGAAGGAAGGATATCCACCAGGGAATGATGCCCACCTAGGGAGGGAATCCCACCAGGGAAGGGATACTCACGAAGAAAGGATGCCCGTAAGTACAGGATGCCCACCAGGAATGATCCCCACTGAGATTCCATGGCTCCCAGTGCCTGGGCACAGGGAATTCTCCTCTAGCAGCTGTAAGACAAGGTGGGGGGTCACTCCCTGTGCCGGACAGGTTTGAGGGATCTGGGGATGCTCTCGGTGACACTGACCCCCCTTTTCCCTCCACTCAGTTCATCATCTCCGGCTGCCTCTCCATCGGGGCCGAGAAGAGCCCCACGGAATGCGCGGTGAGTGGCACTGGGAGTGGGCGGGGGGGCCCTATAGGGATTTTTTTTTTTGGGGTCTCCCACCCCCCCAGGCCCCCAAGAATCCCCTCAAAATGCCCTGGGTGCCTGCAGGTGAAGGGCAGCCAGACCATGAACGTCATCAGCGCCATCTTCGCCCTGCTGGGGATCGTGGCCTTCATCGTCGACCTCAACCTCAACGTGCTCTACCACTCCAGCCTCGGCTACCACGGTTACCTCGTCCTGGTAATCCCACTTTCGGGAATTCCTGCCCTCGGGAGAACCCCCCCAGCCTATTCCCTGCCCCTCAAAGTGGTGTTGTCACCCCTCCCAAAGTCACTTTTGGGGTGAGGGTTCGGTGCGTCTGCCGGCACGACCTATTTTAGGTCGGTCCCTCGGGAGATGACTCACCCTTTGGATGCATCCACGAGGCGGAAAAACGGCGGGATGGAGGGCTCGGAGTGCACACAGAGCCGGGAAAGGAGGGGGGGAAGCCCCCAAAAGATGGCAGGGGGGTGGGATTCCTCCTCCAGGGCGCTCCCCGAGGGGGTTGCTGATGGGGTTTTCCGCATCCTGGAGCTCGCAGGGAATGGGATTTCCATCGTGCTGCTCATCTTTACCGTCCTGGAATTCTGCATCGCTGTGGCCACCGCCAACTTCTGGTGCCGGGCCACCCGGCTCAGCTCCAATGAGGTAGGGAATGGGATCGGGAAGGCAGACAGGGATGGACCCTACCCCTCTCACCCCGAAACGCTTCCCTGGGATCCTGGTGTATCCCATTATCCTGCTTTCTCCCAGTCCATGCTGATCGTTCCCAGTGCCACCCGTGTGGATCTGGCCGCGCCACCGGTGGAGATGCCACAGCCACCCAGCTACACCGAGGTGATTCCCAATCCCAAGGGATATCCTGGACAAGAGCAGAGTCAGGATTGGGATGGCTCCCTCGGAGCAGCGTCCGATCCCTTCCCGCGTGACACACCCCATCCCACCGCCCTGGGAAAACATCCCATTCCCAGGGAGCACTCTGGAGCATCCACCTCTCTGCTTTGGGAATGAGGAGGAGATGCCAAGATCCCACTGAGGGGTCACCCCAAATCCTGCCCCCTTCCCAAAGCTTTGTCTCTTTCCAGCTGGCTGCTCCCGAAGTCTGACACTGGAACAGGATCCTGCCTCCATCGCTCCCAAGTCCAGGGCTATGACAACCTCTTCCCGCTGGGATACGCTGCTCCTGCCCCTCCAAAAGCCAGCGAGCCCCCATGAATTCCCACTTTCCTGCCCATCCATCTGCCCCCGTGCCTGTTCTGAGGGGCATTCCTTGCTGGCTGCTTTGGGAAGGGGCTTCTCCATGCGGGAATCTCGGGGAATTCCTGCCTGTAAATCTCCAGTGGGCTTCTGGGATTCACTGATATCAGGATTCAGGACTTCCCAAGGGTCCGGTGGCTTGGAGTGATCCCGACGTGTGGACCCACCGGACCATCTACCTCGGCTCATCCCCCGTTGGCTTGATTTTATCTTGGGAATAAACGCTCGATCCAGGCTGGTGTCTCCTGAATTTGGGAATTTCCATGCACACAGACCTGGAAAGGGGCTCATCCTGCCTGGTTTGGGGGCACCTGCTCCATCCTGAGGGAATTCTGCCCCACTATCCTGGTACCTGCTCTGTTTCCCCAGGGAATTCTGCCCCCTCCTTGCTCTAAACTCCTGGAGTTTGTTCTCTCCTAAGGGAATTCCACCACCCTAAACCCCTGATGTCTGCTCCCAAGGGATTTTTGTCCCCTTAACCCTGCAGTGTCTGGTCTTCCCAGGGAATTCTGCCCAACTGAACCTCTGGCACCTGCTCCAAAGGGATTTTTGTCCCCCTGAACCTCCAGTGCCTTCTCTCCTAAGGTAATTCCATCCCCTTAAACTTCTGGCACTGCTTCCAAGGGATCCTTGTTTCCCTAAACCCCAGTGCCTGCTCCCAAGGGAACTTTGTCCCCCTAAGCCCCTAGTGCCTTGTCTCCCGAGGGAATTCTGCCCCACTAATCCTCTCTCCTGATGGAATTCCACTCCCTAAATCAGAGTACCTGCTTCCCTGAAGGAATTCCACCCTGCTAAACCTTTGGTACCTGATTCCGAGGGAATTTCATCCTCTAAACCAGGGTCCCGGCTCTCCTAAGGGAATTCTGCCCCTCTAAACCCCTCTCTCCAGGAAATTCCACCCCTAAACCAGGGTCCCTGCTTTCCTGAGGGAATTCTGCCCCCTTAAACCCCTCTCTCCGTGGAATTCCCTCCCTAAGCCAGTGTCCCTGCTCTCCTGAGGGAATTCTGCCCCCTTAAACCCCTCTCCCACAGAAATCCCACCCCCTTAACCCCCGGTACCTCATCCTGAGGGAATTCTGCTCCTCTCAACCCCTTTCTCCATGGAATTCCACCCCCAAATCCAGGTCCCTGCTCTCCTGAGGGAATTCTGTCCCCCAGGAACCCCCCTCCCACACTCTGGCTCTGCTATTTTTAGCAGGGCCAGAGCAGCTGGAGCTCCGGCGGCGATGCCGGTGACGCCAGCACATCCCCATTTTTCTGCCACCGGAGAAGGTGCCCTGGGGCTGGAGCTGCTCCTGGGGGTGACCTGGGGACACCAGTGCCATGTGCTCCCTGTTCCCACAATCCTAGCTGGCAGGAACGGAGCTGAGGGATCTGATGGATGCTCCCAAAACCTCAAAATCCCTCATTTTTAGGGACTGGAATTAGAGACAAAGGGCTCTGGGAACAGTTTGTTGGCTCCTAATGAGCTTGTTATGGATCCATCCTTAATTATCCCGCATCCATAGGGGTGCTCGAGGACCTAAAGAGCATCCAGTGGCATCAAGTTATTTAAGGAGCATCCCAAGCTTCTGGAAAGCTGGGATGGACACCCCAGTGCTGATTTCCCAAGGGGTGGGAGCATCCTGGTGAAGTTTAGTGCCCTGGGGGTGGATCTCCTTAATTTTTTGGGACAGAATCCATCCCAAATCTCCCCAGAGCGGGATCACTGAAGTCCTCCTTGAACATTCCCTTTGGTTTTCGGATGTTTTCCTTGTTTTTCCTGCACTCCCTGGTGTTCCAGCTGCTCAGCCAAAGCCTCATGGATTATTCACTCCCTGTCGGTTACTTCTGTTCCCAGTTCTGAAAAAATAATGAGGTGGAGCAGTTGGAAAAGCCCCAGGGATTTTGGGAATGGGATGAACACGCTGTCTCTACTCACCCCATGGCCACAATCCATTACGGCTCCAGAGCATCCCAACCTCTCCCAGCTCCACAGGGACCAACAGGAAGCCAATCCAATGCCCATCCAAGCTGGTGGATCCATCTGTGTTTTCCCAGCACGGCAGCTTCCTGAAAAAGTGGCTGGGAATCACCCTCGTCCTCCACCAGCATCGGGGGGCTGTTTTCCCAGAGTCTCCTAGTGTTTAGGTGCAGCTTTCCCTGAAAAAGTGTTTAAGGTTCCATGGAAATGTGGGGGCTTGTTAATGTATCTCTACTTTTAGGTGGGAATTTGCAGCCCTGGGTGGGGAGTGGGGAGTTTTTCCTTGGATAGCTTATGGATTTGATCCCAAGCTTTGTGTCCCTGATGGTGATGCTGGCACTTCCTGCTCTGTATCCTCATGGACATGGATAAGTGGGATAATAAAGGTTGAGAGCAGATCCCGGACTGGATCCATGGGTTTTCCACAAGAGAGATCCTTAAGGAAAGCCAAAACTCCATGGAGGAGCCCAGGGAGCAGCTGTGAGATGGGCTGGAGGATCCCAGTGGCTCTGTCTTCCCTGGAAAACAGAAGGATCCAGGGAGACCTTGGAGCACCTTCCAGCACCTAAAGGGGCTCCCAGAGAGCTGGAGAGGGACTTTGGAAAAGGGATGGAGTGACAGGACATTGGCAATAGCTTCTGCCAGAGGGCAGGGTTAGATGAGATATTGGGAAGAAATACTTCCCTGTGAGGGTGATGAGGTGCTGGAATAGATTTTCCAGGGAAGTTGTGGCTGCCCCATCCCTGGAAGTGTCCAAGACCAGTTTGGAGCAACCTGAGACAGTGGAAGGTCTCGGGGTCAGAATGAGAAGAGATTTAAGGTCCCTTCCCACCCAAACCATTCCAGGATTGCCAGTGGGAGTCAGTGCCAGCGGAGCCTTGGAGACAAGCTGGAGTTTTTCCAAGAGTTTTACTGGGAATGCGCAGATCAAAGGCTGGAATGTCACGTGAGGGGGTGATGGACACATCTGGGACAGGGTTTGGGAGCAATGTCACTGTGTCCCAAATGCCAGGGTATGGATCATCCCAACCTCCTGCCTGCTCCCAGCTCTGGATTCCCTAATCCAGGATGGACGCTGGCTGAACACCCTCCGAGGAGGATCCTCCAAGGAATTCTGGGGACATAAGAGTGGGGACAACACAGGTGACATTCCTGGGATGACACACTGGGAGTATTTGCAGTGACAACATCAGGGCTGGTGGTACCTGTGCTGTGATTCCTGGGAATGGTGCATGGATAAAAGCCAAAAAACCTGCAACCCGTCCTGGAAAATGTGACTTTTCCTTCTGGAACCATCCTGGGAACAGCCCTGTGGGAAGCAGGAACTCCTGGAAGCAAAGTAAAATGTTTACTTTTGGTATTGTTATGGGGATATAAAGTTTGTCCTGGGAAGCGACAACTTTCTATGGAAGGAATTTCTCCCTCGTAATCTATTTTCTTTGGGAAAAACCCACAGAGTTTTGGATTGGAAAAGGGATTTTTGTTCCACCAGGCTCACAAAATTTGGGATTTGGGGCATTTTCACTGATCCCTCCTGTGCAGCCAGCCAGGTTTACCCCCATCCATACTTTTCCCCTGAAAAGCAGAAAAAGAAACATTAAAATCCAAGGAACGTGTTGTATGTACCAACAAAGCCTGAAATTCCTGAAAATAAAGGGCTGGAAAACTCCGCTGCTTCCCTGCATGTGCTTCAAAGCTTCACCTCCTCTGGAATCTGCTCCCAAGAAAAACCCTGATATCCTTCCTTGGGCTTCAGGCAGGACCTGGGTTTATTTAGCAAGGGGAAAAGTGCTTTTTCCATGGATAACTCACTCAGAAAAGAGGTTTGGGGGGGGGGCAAGGCTGGCTGAAAGGCTGGAATTTCAAAAATGCTGCAGGATTTGGGAGGAAATCCACCATGCAGGGCGGATTTGGCTGGGAATGTGAGCCTGGATAATGCTGGAGCATAAAGAGGGGATCCCAGAATTTCCACGGGGGCTCAAGTGTTCCTGGAATGAGATCCCTGGGATTGTTGGGATTGGGGTGTTGAGAGGGAGATGGACCAGTGGGGAATTAAAGGCTCTGAGGCACCCGGAATGTGCTGAAGGGGTTGAACCTCATCCATGTCCATGTTTTTCCTGGAAAGCTGTGCCGCCAGATGCAGCCCTTTATGAGGCCAAGTGCTTCCATCAGGGATGTGGGATGGAGGAAGGCCACAGATGGGATGGAGATGTAAGTCACTTGTTGCTCTTTGCTTTCCAGCTCTGTCATTCCAGCTCCTTACTGGGATCTGATTTAGGCTGGGTTTTGCGGGTGCATCCCATTCTCTGAATCCTGGAACGGTTTGGGCTGGGAGACACCCTAAGGATCTTCCAGTTCCGACCCCCTGCCATGGGAAGGGACACCTTCCACTGGATCAGGTTGCTGCAAGCCCCAGTCCAACCTGGTTCCAGGGCTGGAAGCCTCTCCCAGGCTATGGAATGCTGTGCTGCCAAACCCGGTCTCTCAGCTCCCTCTAGGGCCAAAGGGAAGGAAAAAACACTTCCAGAAGTTGCTCCACCTGCTCCTGAAATCCCCAGCTGGAGGGTCCTCACCCTTCTCGGGTGGTGGTAAACCAAGCTCGGAGACGCCGGAATCCTGGACCTAAAAATTCCCGTTCCATCAGGAAATTCCTGCCCTGCACCCACTGAACATCCCAGAAACCTGTGACCGGTGTGGAGGATCCTAATCCCCCCGGAAAACAGGACATGGTTGTTTTGTGGGAAGAAGGGGACTCTGAATCCCTCAGGATCCCCTCTCCATGAGCAGTGGCTCCGTTCCCAGCCCCAGCTCCCATTTCCCATCCTAGCAATGGGATCTCCTTTCCGGAGCTGGCCAGGAACTCCCTGGATCCCTCCTGTGTGTGTGGAGACAAATCCACAGGGATGGAGGATGGAGAACACCCCAAAATGGCAATAAAGGAGCTTCTTCAGGAAGGAACGGGATTTATAGTTTCCTGGCTCAATCCCTGTTTTTCCTGGGAAGTAGGAAGGGCTGGCTGGCTAATTAGTGGCCCTAATTAGCATCTCATTAGGAGCCAGGCAAATTGCAGAGATGATTCCCGAGCAAAGCTTCCACAATTTGGGATGGAAAGGACTCGCCCAAGGCCAGGAAAGGGGATGTCCCCTGGGAGCATCCCACGGGATAAACATCCAAACCTTCCCAAAGCTGCAAAAATCAACCCACCTCGACTTTCCAAACCCCTGTCCCGGCACAGGATTTTGGGAGCCTCCGCTGCCAAAGCCACCTCGTTGAGCAAGAGGGGCCTGACCAGAATTCCAGGACGGAGCTTCCCGCAGGGAGCAAAGGGCAGCGGGAGCGTGTCCTGCCTGTCCAGCACCTCCCGGGGATTTTGGGAGAGGGAAGGGAGGAGGAGGGAAAGGAGGATATTTGGGTGTACCTGGAGCTTCTCCGGGCTCACTCTCAGGCCATGGCGGCCACCACGGTGACGGAATCCGGCGGCGTGAGGATCATCACGGAGGTGATCCCGGCCACGGATCCCCGGGCGGCACAGCTGGTCTCGGGATCCGAGGCACCTGCATCTGCCAGGACGTCATTCCAAGTCCAAGGCTTCCGGAAGGCTCAACCCAAGGTGTTGGGGGTGAGACACGGTGTTCCCAGGGGCTTAAAGCAGGGTTTGGGGATCCACAGGGATTGTCCTGCTTGGAGTTCTCTGCCTGTGGCAAATCCCTTCCTGGCATCGGGATCGGGGTGGGATACAGCTCAAAACCATGGAATTGGGATCCCTCTCCCGTGATCCTCCCCCAGACCATCCACATCTTCACTGGGATCATCCAAATCTCATTCGGGATCATCCTGACAGTGTCAGAGCACGGAAACCCTTCCCTCCCTGTGGCCAGTGGGGTCCTCTTCTGGCTCGGCATCCTGGTAAGCTGGGATGGGGACATGGAAATCGCAGGGTGGTTTGGGATTCCCTGGTCTCCGAGTCTCCTCTGATCCCCTCCCACCTTCCAGCTGTGTTTGCACATCCCTGAACTCCAATTCCCACCAGGAAGGGTGACAGGGAGTGGTGCCTTGTTTCTGACACCCCCATTCCCGTTGTTTCCCGAGCAGCTCCTGGTCTCGGGATCTTTGCTGGTTGAAAGTGAAAAGAGGGATAACATTGTGCTGGTAAGATCCAGGCTGGGAGGGATAAGAGGGATAACATGTCCACTCATTCCTTATGTCCCTTCCAGGGGGATGCTGGGATCCTTCTGCAGACTGGATTCATCCTATGGGATCCCTAGGCTGGTCTCCCCATAGGGAATTGTCCAGCGCTTCCCATATGGAGTGCAGCATGGGATTCAGGGCCTGCAGGAGACCCTCGGGGCCTTTTGGAGCCACTGTGGGATGAGAGGGATAAAAGGTCCAGGAGAAGCTCAGGACCTTTGGGAGCCACTCTGGGATTACAGGGACAAAAAGTCCAGGGAACCCTCAGGGCCTCTTGGAGTCACTTTGGGATGGGTGGGGGACAAATCCAGAGAACCTTTTGGGGTCTCTTGGAGTCACTGTGGGATGGGTGGGAGAAAAATCCAGGGAACCCTTGGGGCCTCCTGTTGTCACTTTGGGACAGGTGGGAGACAAACCCAGGGAACCTTTGGAACCTCTTGGAGTCACTTTGGGAGGGGTGGGAAAAACAGGTCCAGGAGACCCTCTGGGCCTCCAGGAATCCACCCGCTCAGGGTCTTTCGGAACCACGGTGGGATTATAGAGACAAAAGAGCCAGGACATCCCCCCAACCTTCTCCCGGGGCTCTGTGTTACCCCCTGATGACCCCACAGGTGCAGACCTGCTGCGTGGTCAACGTGGGGGTCCTCCTGGGCACGCTGGTGGCCACGGCGCTGCACGGCACGGCCATCGCGCGGCCCCCGCCCGGCTGCGAACGCCGCACGCCCTTCCAGGTGCAGCTGGAGTGGTGCCTCAACAGGGACAACAAGGTATGGACACTCGGGTGGGAGCACCCAGGCTGCTGGGCCTGCTCACATGGGGTGGCCAGGGCTCCTGGTGGCGTGTCCTGGGCTCCAGGTGGGGTGTCCGAGGTTCCTGATCCCACTCCAGTGAGGTGTCCAAGGCTCCAGGTGGGTTTTCCAGGGCTCCCAGTTGGGAGGGAGCCTCCAAGTGGGGTGTCCAGGGCTTGTGATCCCACTCCAGTGAGGTGTCCAGTGCTCCTGGTTCCACTCAGGTGGGAAGGAGTCTTCTAGTGGGGTGTCTGAGGTTCCTGGTCTCGCTCGGGTGGGATGGAGTCTCCAGGTAGGGGTGTCCAGGGCTCCCAGTTCCACTCAGGTGGGATGGAACCTACCGCTCCCGCTCGGGCCGTGGATCCCGGGGCCGCTCCAGGATTCCCGCAATTCCTGCCCCGGCAGATCCTGAGCAATGGGCTGGATTGCACCCTGCTGCTCCTCAGCCTGCTGGAATTCTGCGTGGCCGTGGCAGCTCTGGCCTTTGGATACGAGGCCGTCCGGCAGCACAGCTACAACCGCATGGTGAGGGGCTCAGGAGGACCCCCNGGGGGGGGGAATGTCCCCACACTGCCCGACACAATGATGGCGGCCGCCCCTCAGCGATGAGGGAGTCGCCCGACACAAAGATGGCGGCCGCCCCATTGGGCGCCGCGGGTGTCGCCCGNAAACCCTGGGAACCCCTGGGAATCCCTATGAACCCCTGGGAATCCCTGAGAATGCCTGGGAACCCCTGGGAATGTCTTTGAAACCCTGGGAACCCCTGGGAATCTCTGAGAATGACTTGGAATTCCTGGGAACCCCTATGAACCCCCGGGAATGCCTGAGAAACGCTGGGAATGCCTGTGAAACCCTGGGAACCCCCGGGAATCCCTGAGAATGCCTGTGAACCCCCGGGAATCCCTATGAACACCTGGGAATCCCTGGGAACCCCTATGAACCCCTAGGAATGCCTGCGAAACCCTGGGAACCCCCGGGAATCCCTACGAACCCCTGGGAATGCCAAGGAAACCCCGGCAAAGCCTAGGAACCCTCGGGAATGTCTTGGAATTCCTGGGAACCCCTGGAATGCTGCTTCCAGCTCTTCCTCCACCTTGGAGATGTCTCTGTGATGCCAAAAGCTTCATTTCCCTGTTTTCCCTTTCCCAGGAGCTGTAACCATGGATACCGCCCCCGCCTCCGAGGTCCTGCATCCCGGGAGGGGGGAGTGTCTCCGGTACCGGAGCCTCGAAGCCCCTCGAAACCTATCTCCATGCCCTCAATAAAGGCCTTTCCCCCCATCTCAGCCCACGCGGGTCTCACCTCGGGTGGGTTGTTTGGTTTGTTTTTTTTTGGGGGGGG
>VXAU01001095.1:243005-262550 GCA_013399695.1 Formicarius rufipectus | reverse complement strand
CAGTCGAGGGGCCGTGGAGGGGCTCTGGAGCTATCCATAGGTATCCACAGGTTTTAGGAAGGATTCAGGGCACAGGGACGCTTTGGGGGTCATCCTGAGCTGAGAGGGGGGTTTTGGAGGGAGCGAGGGGGTTTTCATGGAATTCTGGTCTGGAGACCACCCACGGCTGCATCCCGGGGTTTTTGGGGAGCCAACACATCCCGTGTGCCCGCCCCAGGTTCTCCCACATGATCCAGGACAAGGCTCTCCGCACCTCCTGGGCTCGGAAAATGAAGGAGAGGCAGGAGAAGAAGCTGGTCCGGGATCTGGCCCGGCAGCTGGAGGAAGGGAAGCAGAGGGAGCGAGAGGTAACTAGGAATTCCCACCTTTTCCACTCGCAGTCCCCTGTCTCTGCCCGCATCCCGGGCTTTGGCTGATCCCAGTGCTGTTCCAAACCCCGGGGTGGAGAATTCCCTGTGCTGGTGCCAAATCCAGTCACATGCTGCGAGTCACCCACTCGGAATAAACCCCCCCCCGGAGTCAGTCCGAGCTTCATCCGGGCTGGAAAAGCTGCTGGAACGACGGATTTCACACTTGGGCAGGCGCTGGAGCCGGTGGGGGTTTAATCCCGACCAGAGGGATCCCACAGGGAATGTTTTGGTGCAGGAAAAGAAGCGGCGGCGGGAGGAGAACCTGAAGCGGCGCCTGGAGAACGAGAGGAAAGCCGAGATTGTCCAAGTGGTGAGTCTCCATTTGTCCTTTCTCCCAGCTGGGAACATCACTGGGAATATCCCACAGCACCCAGAGTCCATGGACTGGGCTCCAGCTCGCTCCAGTTCCTCTCCCTGGCTCTGTCTTTAAGGCATACTGGGAGAACTCGGCAATTCCTGGCAAAGCTGGAAGCACTGGGAGGGTGTTCCCTGTGCCAGGAAGGATGGGATGGGGTGGGGTGGGTGCTCTTCCAAGCCTGGGAATATCAGAACAAAAGGATAACGGGCACACGGGGTGGTGGGACAAGGAAAACATGGCACTGATGGGGATCCATGGGGGGAAAATCCTGGGAAGAGACCCAGGAGCTCAGAATGGGTGTGGAAGTGCCCGAGGCCAGGTTGGACAGGGCTTGGTGCAACCTGGGCTAGGGGAAGGTGTCCCTGCCCATGGATGAGGATCATCCTTAAGGTCCTTCCCAGTGCCAGCCTCTCCAGGATCCCATGATTCCATGCAATTCCCCTCGCCATTTTCCAGATCCGGAACCCCCTGAAGCTCAAGAGAGCCAAGAAGAAGCAGCTCCGGAGGGTGGAAAAGCGGGACACGCTGGCCCTGCTCCAGAAAACGCCGGTCCGGCGCGGCACGGCCGCAGAGTGAGGCGGGAACAGGGATCCTGCCAAGCCTGGCACCTGTAGCCGTCATTCCAATGGATCCTGCTCCCTTTCCCAGGGGTGTTTCCCTGGCTCGGAGGGCAGGAGTTGCTGCCTGGACTCTTGGTGTTGGACACACAACAGGACAGAGCTGGGATGGGTTATTCCGTGACCTGCAGGAAGCTGCTGGATCCCCATCCCTGTGGAATCGGGATGGTGCTGGAATGGAACTTTGCTTTCCCAAATTTGCCTTTTCCTTATAAAAATGAGCAGGGATTGAGCCAGATTTGCCTCCAGTGGCTCCACCTGGGTCCTTCCCAAAGGTGTTCTTGGGGTCAGAGGGTCTGACCCACGTTCCCTGAGGCTCCCCCTTCCCAGAGAGTAAAATCCTGCTGGGAATGAGCCCTGGAGCCCATCCCCAAGGAAGGGGACACATTCCTGACAAGATGGGAGAGGGACACACCCTCTTGACACTCTTTTGAGGTCACAACACCAGGAATTTGGGGGAGATTGGGAGTGCTGCAAATTTGGGGCAGAGGGGTCAGGTGGAAGGAAGAGGCTCAGGGTGGGAAATGCACATGGATTTCACATTCCTGTTTTTCCTTGCTTGGGGAATATCCTTTTCTGCATTCCTGGGGAGAGATGGGATAAAGGGGGACACTGGAGGGGAAAACAGAACTGCAGGAAACCCTGGGATGAGTGGGAATGGGGATCCTTGGAGCTCCATCCTGGGATGACAATTTGGGAGGGACACACTTTTCCTTGTGGCTCTGGGGAGAGCTGGCCCTGACCCGCCCTGGAATGGGGAGTCACACCCGTGTCCAGGACCAAGGGCTGCCACGAGGAAAAGGGGGCACTTGGCAGGAATTTCGGGGTGTGGCAGGTTGCAGCCTGGCACGGGGTCATGGGGCAGCCCTCTGCCCTCCTGCCTCCCGGGTTAATGATTTCCAAGGAATACTCAATCCCTGCCTCTCCCTCTGCAGAGCCCACAGAGCCTTTGCCCAGCGGGGTAAGAGAGGGGGGAATTGGAAACCCATTCCTGTGGCCTCGGGGCTTTGGAGGGGCTGATTTCCTGGTGGGGCTGATGTGAGAACCGGGTGTCTCCTCCTCCCACGGGGGACCGGGGCCAGACCCTGTTCCGCATTCCCGGGCAGGGAATTGGAGCGTTTGGGATCGGGGTGGGCACTTGTACCCCCTGGAGCCCCGCTCCGTTCGGGCCCCCGGCGAGACAGGAGGGGGATAAGGAGAGGGCACGGTGGGTGTTGGGAATGCCGGGGCTGGAAGACACGGGAAAGGGGTGGTGCTGCTGCCGCCGGGCAAGTTTGGGGAGTGCTGGAGGGGTGGCTTGGGGTCGAGGGGGTGGGGATAAGGGAAGGAGGGACGGGAACTGGGGAAGTAGGGGATGGGGACGTGGAAAGAGGGGACAGGGGAGCAGGGAAAGAGGGATGAAGACGAAGGAGGGAACAAGGACCAGGGAAGGAGGGGCAGGAATCCAGGGAAAACGTGATGGGGACAGAGGAGGAAGGGACAGGGAAGGAGGAGATGGGATCTAGGGAGGGAGGGACGGGGAAGCCGGGATTGGGACGGGGAAGCAGGGACGGGGATGGGGAAACCGGGACGGGGAAGCCGGGATTGGCTCAGGGGTACCAACAGGACTATCAGGATGGCAAACCCACCTCATGGTGCCATCACCAGGTCCCGTTATCCCCCAGGGAGGATCCCTGGGCACATTCCCTGCTGCCACCGCCCTGTGGGGCTCAGGACAATCCCGTTCCCAGGTGCACCATGGTGGAGGTGACGGTGACACCGCAGTCCTCGCTGGCCGACCGGCGGGTGCAGGTCCGGGTGCGGGGCTTGTCCCCATCCCAGCTCGTCACCCTCCGGGCTTGGCTGAAGGACGAGCACGGCGAGTGCTTCCAGTCCCGCGCCTTCTTCCGCGCCGACGGATCGGGAGAGGTGGATCCCGGGAATCAGGCAGCCCTCGGAGGCAGCTACTCCGGCGTGTGGCCCATGGGGCTCTTCTGGTTCCTGCAGCCCGATAAGCTTTTCCGCCGGCTAGTGAAGCGGGACGTGGCCGGGAGCCCTTTCCAGGTGCGGCTGGAAGTGTTCGACGGGCTCTGCCTGGGCACGGAGCCGCAGGAGCAGCCGCTGGCATCGTGCGAGGCTGAGCGGTGGTACGTGGGTCCCGGAGTGCAGCGGGTGCCCATCCGCGAGGGAAGGGTCCGAGGGGCCCTGTTCCTGCCTCCTGGTGAGCACTGCGGAGCCCGGCAGCCCGGTGTGCCCAGCCCTGGGACCCCTGGGATATTGAGCCTCGGGACCCTTGGGATACCCAGTCTTGGAACCCCTGAGATACCCAGCCCCAGAAACCCTGGGATAGTGAACAGCAGGACCCCCATATACCCAGCCTTGGGACCACTGGGATACCCAATCTCAGGACCCCCAGCCCCGGAATCCCTGGGATAGGGGAACATCAGGACCCCCAGGATGCCCAGCCTTGGGACCCTTGGGATATTGAGCCCTGGGACCCTTGGGATACCAAATCTCAGGACTCCTGGGATGCCCAGCCCCAGAATCCCTGGGATAGGGAACGGCATGACCCCCAGGATGCCCAGCCCTGGAATCCCTGGGATAGCAACCCAGCAGGACCCCCAGGATATCCAGCCCCAGAATCCCTGGGATAGGGAACAGCAGGACCCCCAGGATGCCCAGCCTTGGGACCCTTGGGATACCAAATCTCAGGACTCCTGGGATACCCAGCCCCACAATCCCTGGGATAGTGAACAGCAGGACCCTTGGAATGCCCAGCCCTGGAATCCCTGGGATAGCAAACAGCAGGACCCCCAGGATGCCCAGCCTTCAGACCCTTGGGATACCCAATCTCAGGACCCCTGGAATGCCCAGCCCTGGAATCCCTGGGATAGGGAACAGCAGGACACCCAGAATGCCCAGCCTTTGGACCCCTGGGATGCTTAGCTCTCGGTTGACCAGCCTTGGGATACCCAGTCTTGGGATCCTTGGGATAATGAGCATCAGGGACCCCAGGATGCCCAGGCTTGGGACTTGGGATATTGAGCCTTGGGACCCTTGGGATACCAGATCTCGGAACCCCTGGGATGCCCAGCCCTGGAATCTCTGGGATAACAAACATCCCAGATACTCAGCCCCTGGACCCTTGTGATGCCCAATCCTGGGTTGACCAGCCTTGGGATCCTTGAGATACCCAATCTTGGGATCCCTGGGATAATGAACATCAGGATCCCCCAGGATGCCCAGCCTTGGGACCCTTGGGATAAACAAACATCAGGACCCCCATATACCCAGCCTTGGGATCCCAGGATCTCAAACCTCAGGACCCCCAGTGATTCCCATCCTCAGGGCCTGTGGTATGCCCAGCCTTGGCACCCCTGGGATATCAAACCTTTGGACTCCCGGGATATTGAACCTCGTGACCGCTGCAATATCCATCCTAGCGCTCCCTGGGATGCAGGATGTGTCCTCATCCCTGGCATTCTCCCTGTCTTCCTGCAGGCCCAGGCCCCTTCCCGGGGGTCATCGACATGTTTGGTGGTGCCGGGGGGCTGATTGAGTTCCGGGCAGGACTCCTGGCCAGCCGTGGCTTTGCCGTGATGGCCCTCGCCTTCTTCGCCTACGACGACCTGCCCCGACACCTCACCCAGCTGGACCTGGAATACTTTGAGGAGGCGGCGGATCTGCTCCTCCGGCATCCCAAGGTGAGTCCTGGAGGGTGGAGAGGGACATCTGGAGACTGGGAATATCCTGGGGACTGGGAGCATCCTGCTGAGTGGGATGTCCAAGTGAGCAGGGATGTCCCAGGGTTGTCCTGAGCACCAGGAATGTCCCAGGGGCTGGGAGAATCCCAGGTGAGCAGGGACATCCCGGTGGTTTCCTTGGAATGTTCTGAGGACCTGGAATGTCCAGGGGACATCCTCATCCTGGTGAGCAGCATTTCCAGGTGACCAGGGATCTCCTGGGGACCTGGAATATGCTGGGGACTGGGAGCATCCTGGTGAGTGGAATGTCCAAGTGAGCAAGGATGTCCCAGGGGCTGGGGGGCATCCCAAGTGAGCAGGGACATCCCAGTGATCTCCCAGGGAATGCCCTGGGAACACGGAATGTTCTGGGGTCCAGGGATGTGCCAGTTATGTCCCAGGGTTTTCCTGAGCACCAGGAATGTCCCAGGGGCTGAGGGGCACCACAGGTGAGCAGGGACAACCCAGTGATCTCCCAAGGATGTCCTGGGGACCAGGAATGTCCTGGGGACTGGGAGCATCCTGGTGAGTGGGATGTCCAGCTGACCAGGGACATCCCAGTGATCTCACAGGGGTATCCTGGTGACCAGGGACCTCCCAGGATTGTCCTGAGCACCAGGAACATCCCAGGGGCTGGAGGAATCCCATTGAGCGGGATGTCCTGGTGACCGGGCACATCCCAATGAGGATATCCTTGTCCCGGCGCCATCCCCCACTTCCCAACCTGCTCCATCCATTTCCCTCCCTGGCAGGTCCGAGGCCCCGGTCTGGGTGTGATGGGCGTCTCCAAAGGCGCAGAGGTGGCCCTGGCCATGGCCAGCTTGCTGCCACAGGTGGTGGCCACGGTGTGGATCAACGGCACCTCCTCCCTCCACGGCAACCCGCTGGTCTACAAGGACCTGCTGATCCCACCCATCCCCTACTACACGGAGCGCGTCCTCTTCACCGAGGTGGGGGCCATGGACAACTCGGCCATCTTCGCCGACCCCCGTGACCCCGCCTACCGCGCCTCGGCCATCCCGGTGGAGAAGATCCGTGGGAAGGTGCTGTTCGTGGTGGGCGAGGCCGACCGCAGCTTCAACAGCAAGCTCTTCGCCGAGCTGGCCCTGGCGCGGATGCCTCCGGAGAGCGGGAGGATGCTGTCCTACCCCGGCGCCGGCCACCTCATCGAGCCCCCCGGCTCACCCCTCTGCAGCATCTCCAGCATCCGTGGGAGCCCCCGGCCTCTGGTGTGGGGAGGGGAGCCCCAGCCCCACGCCCGGGCTCAGGAACATTCCTGGCAGGAGATCATCCAGTTCCTGGAGCAGCAGCTGGGCCCGGCCGCCACCATGAAGTTGTGAGGGGTGGGGTGGTGGTGGGGAAAAGGGGTTGGGAATAGCGGGGTTGGAGCCAAGGGGAATAAAGCGGCACCACCTGGTGGATACTGGTTGTTACCATGGTGGGACACACACACACACACATATATATATATATATATATAGGGTGTGTGTGGATATATATGGGATATCTATAGGACATCTGTAGGGCATATACAGGGTGTGTATTGGATGTATATATAGGATACCTGTAGGATATATAGGGCATATACTGGACATGTATATAGGATATCTATAGGACATAGATATAGAACATATATGGGACACATATATAGAATATTTCCAAGACAGATACAGGATATATATGGGGCATCTATTGAACATATATGTAGGATATCTATAGGACATATATAGCATCTATACACACACACACAATAGGATATATGGAGGACATCTATAGGACATATAGAGGGCATAGACTGGACATATTTATAGGATATCTATAGGACATATATAGCATCTATATTGGATGTATATATAGGATATATGGAGGACATCTATAGGACATATAGAGGGCATAGACTGGACATATTTATAGGATATCTATAGGACAGGTATAGGATATATACGGGGCACATATATAGAATATCTGTAAGATAGATTAGCATCTTATATGGTGCATATACTGAACATACATGTAGGATACCTATAGGACATATATAGGACATATATAGAGGACGTCTATAGGACATACAGAGGGCATAGACTGGACTTATATATATAGGATATCTACAGGACATAGATATAGGATATATACTGGGCATATACAGGATATATATAGGGTATCATTTGGACTTATATAGAGAGGATATCTATAGGAAATCTATAGGACCTATACAGGACATAGACTGAACACATATAGGACATATCAAACATACTGGACATGTGTCAGACATATTTGATATATATATAGGACAACTCTCAGACATAGGTATTGGATAAATACAAGACACATATTGGACATCAATATGACATATGTATGGAACATATAGGCACATACAGAACTTATACCAGCCATACGTACCTGCCATTGCTTCCTGATGAGGCTTCAGGGGGTCCCATCCAGCCCCCCAGCTCCACGCACCTTCCCACCAGGATCCCATTCCCACTCCCAGGGCTGGGGGCAGGGAGTGGCCATGCCCATCACTCCGGGAAGGGCCAGGGGGTGACTCAGTTTAATCTGCAATAAAGATAAATCCCAGGAGTGAAAGTTCTGGAAAGGGAGGCAGAGGCAACACGCAAAGCACTCCACAGAGGACTTTGGATTCCCTGTGGGGCATGGCTGGGATCCAGGGACAAATTCCCAGTCCCTCCAAGTGCCACCAGGGCTGTGCCACTGTGTCCCCCTGCCCCTCTGAAGGATCCTGGTCCCATGGGAATGGCACATACCTCCATCCAGCCAGGCATCCTGTTTGCCAGGAGAGTTTTCCAAGCGTAGGATAAGCTCAGCTTGTCCGGTCACCGTGACACAGCCACGGGAGGTGACCACGGGGCCAGGGCACCGGGGTCACCATCGGCATGGGAGCGAGGAGCCCCGGGCAGAGCTCATCCCACCCGGTCAGCTGATCCTCCCCCCCTCCCCTGCATCCCAGCGGGTATAAATCCACACGGGAAAGCTCCGTGTGCTGCCTGGGTCACACTGCCATGGCACGGAGCTGCTCCTTCCTCCTCCTCCTCTTCCTCCTGGCCCCCAGGGCCACCGTGTCCCTCCCACGGCACCGCTATGACTGCGGAGAGCTGGGAATGCAGCTCCTGGTTTTCCCGCCCCCCGGCCGCTCCATCCGCTTCAAGGTCCTGGGTGAGTTGGGAGACCCTCCCAGACCCCTCTTGGGGCGCTGGACCCCCAAAACCTGAGAGTTTCATGGGATAAACCCAATGGCTCGGATGAGGTGTTGGTGCTGCTGGGATGGGGGAGGTGGTTTCCTGTGCACCTGCTGCCCTCGGGAGCATCCCAGTGTCTGGATGTGTCACTTCCCCACGTTCGTGGTGTCCCACCAGACGAGTTTGGCACTCGCTTTGACGTGGCCAACTGCTCCATCTGCCTCCACCGGCTCAACTCCGGGGAGGACGGATCCGTGATCTTCTCCTCCGGATACAAAGGCTGCCACGTCCTGCTCCAGGTGATGCTCCCACCCATTTCCCGGTGCCCTCCAGCTAGACGTGGGTGACTGTCCCTCGTATCCCACCACAGGACAACCATTACATCCTGAGGGTGCAGCTGGAGGAGCTGCTTCCCAGCGGGATCCTGGTCACCTCCTCCGAGGTCAACGTGACCTGCCCGAAGCCAGGTGGCTACGAGACATTCCGGGATGGACAGCTGGAGCGGGGCCGGGATAACGGAGTCCTGCTCTCCCACGCTGGTCTCCTGCACCACGTCTCCCAGTCCTCCCTCAGCCTGGCAGGATCCCAGGTCTCATCCCAGACCCACTCGGAGCAGGTTCACACCGTGGCACGGAATGAGCCCAGCTCGGGGCTTCCTGGGATCCCGCCCCAGTCCAACCCGGTTCGCCCAGGGCTTCGGGAATCTAGTGGGACTCGTCCCGTCTCCAATAT
This sequence comes from Formicarius rufipectus, assembly GCA_013399695.1. Lineage (NCBI taxonomy): Eukaryota > Metazoa > Chordata > Aves > Passeriformes > Formicariidae > Formicarius > Formicarius rufipectus. The sequence goes on along the minus strand of VXAU01001095.1, from coordinate 253,514 downwards.
CCAGGGGGGTTTCAACATCCCGGGAGCTCAGCCTCTCCATCCTGGAGGGCAGACCCAACCAGGGCTTGTATCCCTAAGCCATCCCAATTGGAGGCATCCTGGGGGGCTAACTTGGCCAGACCTTCGCCCTGGGTTTGTATCCCAAAATCCCCCCAGTTTGGTGAGTTCTGGGAGTCAGACCCAGCCAGGGCACCTTCATCCAGGGTTTATATCCCAAAATCCTCACAGTCTGGTGAATTCTGGGAGTCAGATTCAACCTGGAATTCGCCCAGTGTTTGTATCCTCAAACCATCCCAGTTCAGTGAATTCTGGGAGTCAGGCTCAACCAGGAATTCGTCCAGGGTTTGTATCCTCAAACCATCCCAGTTCAGTGAATTCTGGGAGTCAGGCTCAACCAGGAATTCGTCCAGGATTTGCATTCCAAAACCCTTCCAGTTCAGTGAATTCTGGGAGTCAGAATCAACCAGGAATTCGTCCAGGGTTTGTATCCTCAAACCATCCCAGTTCAGTGAATACTGGGAGTCAGGCTCAACCAGGAATTCGTCCAGGGTTTGTATCCTCAAACCATCCCAGTTCAGTGAATTCTGGGAGTCAGGCTCAACCAGGAATTCATCCAGGGTTTGTATCCTCAAACCATCCCAGTTCAGTGAATTCTGGGAGTCAGGCTCAACCAGGAATTCGTCCAGGATTTGCATTCCAAAACCCTTCCAGTTCAGTGAATTCTGGGAGTCAGAATCAACCAGGAATTCGTCCAGGGTTTGTATCCTCAAACCATCCCGGTTCAGGGAGTTCTGGGGGTCAGAATCAACCAGGAATTCGTCCAGGGTTTGTATTCCAAAATCCTCCCAGTTTGGTAAATTCTGGGAGTCAGACTCAAACAGGCCCTCATTCAGGGTTTGCATTCCAAAACCCTTCCAGTTTGGTGCATTCCGGGGGTCAGACCCGCCCAGGGTCTGTATCCCAAAACCCACTTGGATTGACCTCGGCTGGTGCTCACACTCCAGCAGGATTCCTGCGCCCAGGAACTCATTCCAGTTTCCCATCCAACTCCCAAGCTGGATTCCCAAGCCACACGGGGCTGGTCCATCCTGGCCATCCCAGTCCAGCTTTAGTGCGCCCAGGACCCCCGTCCTGGCCAGGTTTGATCAGCCCTGGAATCCAGCTCCAGCCAGGATTGCTGCATCCCGGGATTCATTCCCAGCCCAGCCTGGTCCAGCCCACGGTGGTCCTCTACCCCTCGGGAAGTGCAAGTAAGTTGGAAAACTGGGATGGAGGGAACCAGCCCTGGATCTGAGGACTGGATAAGGGGCTGGGATAAGAGGAACTGGCCTCAATTGACACAGAGGGAGGTTCAGGTGGGATACCAGGGAAAATTTTACACAGAAAGGGTTGTCCTGTCCTGGACACCGTGCCTGGAAGTGATCCAAAAACATGCAGACGTGGCACTTGGGGACACGGTGTGGGAACGCTGGGACTCCACAACCTCGGGGGGCTTTTCCAACCCAACGATTCCACGACTCGTCAGGAGGACTTTGCGATGGGCACCCCTGGGGAGCTCCCGAGGGCGGTGTCCCATCCCTTCCCACCCTCAGGCATGCAGCTGACGCGGGAGCAGTGCCAGGTGCGGGCGGGCCGGATGCCGTGCGTGGCTCCGCAGGGACGGGACGGATGCATCCAGGCGGGATGCTGCTACGACGACATGGACCGCGCCACGCCCTGTTACTACGGCAACACGGGTAGGGCATCCCAGGCGAGGGGTATCCCGGGAACATCCCAGGAATCCCTGGGCAGATGGAAGTGACGGGAGGCCTCCGTGGGGTCGCAGCCACCGTGCAGTGCCTGCGGGAGGGGCAGTTTGTGCTGGTGGTCCCGCGGGGAACGGCGGCCCAGCCCTACAACGTGGACAGTGTCCGGCTGGCCGGGAGCCAGGCGGGCTGTGAGCCCTTCCGCGTGTCCGACACCTTCGTCATGTTCCGCTTCCCGGTCACGCACTGCGGGACCACCCTCCAGGTAAGGAGGGAACCCTCGAGGGATTGGAGAGGGGTGGGAAACACTCGGGACAAGGAACTCACCCAGCTTGGGCCTTGTTCTTCAAATCTTGATCCGTGGATCTGCTGGGATGCTCCCAAATCCAAAACTCACTTCAGGATAAAGAATTTGTTCATCCTCTGCTTCCTCCCTCAAACCCTGATCTATTTATCCCTCTGGGGTGCTCCAAACTCCATGTTTCCACCTCTACACCACACTACAGGATAAAGAGCCTCATGCCTCAAACCCTGGTCCATGGGTCCCTCAGGATGCTTCCAAATCCAAAACCCACTTCAGGATAAAGAACTCACCCATACTCTGCCTTGTGCCTCAAATCCTGATCCATTTATCCCACTGGGATGCTCCCAACTCCACGTTTCCAGCTCCAAGACTCTTGTCAGGATAGAGCCTCATGTCTCAGACCTTGATTCATTTATCCCTTAGGATGCTCCCAGCTCCATAACCCACTTCAGGATAAAGAATTGATTCATCCTCTGCCTCCTGCCTCAGATCCTGATCCATTTATCCCTCAGGATTCTGCCTGTTCCATAATACCCTTCAGGATAGGGCTCCCCCACACTCTGCCTCATGCCTCAAACCCTGATCCATTTATCCCACTGGGATGCTCCCAACTCCACGTTTCCAGCTCCAAGACTCTTGTCAGGATAGAGCCTCATGTCTCAGACCTTGATTCATTTATCCCTTAGGATGCTCCCAGCTCCATAACCCACTTCAGGATAAAGAATTGATTCATCCTCTGCCTCCTGTCTCAGATCCTGATCCATTTATCCCTCAGGATTCTGCCTGTTCCATAATACCCTTCAGGATAGGGCTCCCCCACGCTCTGCCTCATGCCTCAAACCCTGATCCATTTATCCCACTGGGATGCTCCCAGCTTCATGTTTCCAGCTCCAAAACTCATGCCAGGATAAAAAGCCTTGTGTCCCAAATCTATGTATCCCCCAGGATGATCCCAGCTCCAAAACCCACTTCAGGATAAAGAATTCATCCATCCTCTGCCTTGAGCCTCAAACTCTGATCCATGGATCCCCCAGGATAATCCCAGCTCCATAACCCATTTCAGGATAAAAATACTCACCCACACTCCTTCCTGGCTCAAACCCTGATCCATTTAAAATCCAGGATAAATAATTCATCCATCCTCAGCCTCATCCCTCAAATCCTAATCCATTTATCCCCAAGGATGCTCCCAGCTCCATAACACACTTCAGGATAAAGAACTCACCCATACTCTGCCTCGTGCCTCAATCCCTGATCTGTGGATCCCCCTGAATGTTCCCGATTCCCATGTCCCCTCCAGGTGATCGAGGACCAGTTGATCTATGAGAACCAGCTGATCTCCACCATCGACGTCCAGGAATCTTCCCGTGGCTTCATCACCCGGGACAGCGTCTACATGTAAGAGAAAAGCAGGAAAAACTGGACACAGAGCCAGGATTCCCTCTTTGGAAAGCCCATCCTGCCCTGACGGGATCAACCCAATCCATCCTTGCCCCTGCCAGATTCCTGGCATTCCTCCCCCAGTTTGGGCTGGGGGAGGTGATACCAGAAGGTGCAGCCGGAAGATTTGGGAGCCTCCCAAATTTCCCTGCCCTTTCCAGTCTCCGAGCTCGGTGCATCTACAACGCCAGCGACCTGCTTCCCTTGGGAATGGAGGTGGCTGTGCCTCCCACAGCCAGCCCTCTGGCAATGCCGGGACCACTGGGGCTCCAGCTCCGGATCGCCACCGGTGAGCGATTCCCAGCTCCCCATCCCACTCCCCATCCCACTCCCCACCCCGCTCAACCCCTCCCGACCTTCCCACAGATGAATCCTACAGCTCCTACCACCCCGTGGGCGACTTCCCCTTGGTGAGGGTGCTCAGGGACCCCATTTTCGTGGAAGTCCGGCTGCTCCAGAAGACGGATCCCAACCTGGTGCTGGTGCTCCACCAGTGCTGGGCCTCTCCTGGCTCCGACGCCACTTCCCAGCCCCAGTGGCCCATCCTGGTAGACGGGTGAGTGGAGTGGGATGGGGGGATGGAAGTGAGGCAGGGCACGGATGGTGCCCATGGAGGGTCTTTGTTGCCTGTCCAGGTGTCCCTTCCAGGGGGACAATTACCGGACACGGATGGTGCCGGTGGGTCCGGCTTCTCCGGAGCTGCCATTCCCGAGCCACTACCAGCGCTTTGTCATCACCACCTTCACCTTCGTGGAGCCTCCCGGGATGGCCGTGATGGAGGGAGAGGTGGGCTGTGGATTTCGGGGGTCCCAGTGTTGGGAATCCCTCATGCCAAACTCACCCCAGCACCAAATGCTTCTTGGGGGGGTTCTTTGAGGCTTGGAGCTGCCTTTTTGGGAATCTCCCTAAGACTTGGAGCCCTTCTTTGATCCCAGTCCACCTGCGGTTCCCAGGTATACATCTCCTGCAGTGCTTCCGTGTGCCACCTCGCCCAGCCGGAGCCATGCCGGCCCTCCTGCCAGCTGGGAGCGACCTCACGTGAGTCCTGGAGCTTCCCAGGATATAGGGTTCGCTCCATGTGCCCTCTCTTTTCCCACTCCAACCTTCTGTTCCCGCCAGGAGCGCGTCGGTCCCCAAGGAACAGCAGGATGGGTGATGGCGCGGGAATGGTCACATCCCAGGGATGTGTTGTCCTTCCCAAGGTTTCCAAGAGAAGCTGAGGAGGTGAGTGCCCTCTGCTCCCTAAAAACCCCTTCATCCCAAAAATCCCCTTCATCCCTCTAACCAGTCTTCTCCTCACAGGTCCTGCTTCCACCCCAATGCTGCCAGATTTCTCCGGATAAGCTGGAAAAATAAACTGATACAGAGCACGGCTCCAGGGGTGGTTTGTCCTGGGAAATGGGAGGAAAGAGGCTTTTTTAACCTGGAAAAGCACCCACAGCCCCCTAAATCTCACCCAAGTTACTCCCCAAACCCTCCACAGGAGGTTTTTCCAGACAGGATGACAGGGAACAATCCTTTATTTCCATACTGAAACTAAGTAACTGCTTACAAAAAATCTGCACGTTCCTTCCCCCCTTCCACACATCCCGGCCTCCAAATTCCAAGAGCACAGGGATCAGGGCGGGAGGAGGGTGGTTTTGTCACATCAGTTACAAGCACAAAACAAATCTAAAGGCGGAAAACACACGGAATCCGGGAAAAGAACCTAAACAATAAATTCATGGAGCACGGGGAAGGCGACGCGCGACTTCCCCCTTGCGCCAACAGCTACGACAGGGGAGCTTGGTAATCCCACTGGGGTATTCCCACTTGGATAATCCCACATGGATATTCCCACCCCCCTCCCACCTCAAAGCCCAGCAGGATCCTGGGATTACAGGCTGTAGAACTTGAGGCTCCGGTCCATCCCCGTGGACGCGATGAACTTGGCGTGGTGGCCAAAAGCTACTCCCGTGGTCAGACCACTGTGCTCTGGGGGTGGAAAACATTCCCAGGTCACGGCCCCTTTCCCAGGGATCCTGCCCAGCCCCAGGATCCTGACCCCTCACCTGTGAAGTGCAGGATCTCCGTCCACTGCTTGCAGATGTAGATCTGCACGTCGGTCCCGCCCAGCGCCAGGTAGGTCCCACTCTGGTCGAAAATCAGGGATTTCACCTGCGGAGGAGAAGCGGAACGAGGCATTGGAAAAGCTCCAAAAGGCTTTTTTGGGATGCTGATCCCATCTGGGTTGGAAGTGGGGGGGGAAGGCAGCGTCACACACCTCGAAGTTGTTGTCCAGCTGCAGAGTCTTGAAGTTCTTGAGCTTCCTCAGATCCCAGAGTTTGACGGAGGAGTCGTCGGCAGCCGTGGCCAGGTAATATCCGTTCTCGGAGAAGGCGATGCTGGTGATGGGGCCGGAGTGTCCCGGGAAGTTGGCCACGTTGGTGCGTTCCTGGGGATGGAGGGGGTGAGAGAGGGAATGGCGGAGCCAGGATGCTCTGGACCTGACGGACCCGCAGCGTCACCGCTGAGACTTGGGATGTTTGGAGGATGTTCCCAAGAAACAATCCCCAAAATCCTGCTCCTCGGAAAGCCACTCCCCCAAGACTCCCCCAGGCTCCCAGCCCTACCTTCAGATCCCAGATCTTGATTTGAGAATCCATCGTTCCTGTCCCAAAAATGAGCCCATCCGGGTGGAACTGGGCGCAGGTGAGAGCTGGAGAGACACGGTGAAGACTTGGAGCGTTGGGAAAACTCAAGGATACCAAGACCCTCCCAAACGAGCTCCAGGAGCCCAGAGACCCCCAGGATAGGGACCCTCATCCCTAATCCTTACCACACCCGGAGCTCTCATCCGTCACCTTGGTGAGGACACGGCCTGTCTGGATATCTGAGAAAGCCCAGTACTGGGAAACAGATGGGAAGAGCGTTGGCTCCAGAGGGGTGGGAAGCAGGGATAGGATCCATGGGATGGGATGGGATGTGTCCCACCTGGTCATCCGAGGAGCTGAGCAGATAGTCACCAGTGGCGTGGAGGCTGAGCCCGGTCACAGAGCCCTCGTGGGCACGGACCACCTGGACACAGGAGGCATTGGGAACGGACCAGATCCGGATCGTGGCATCAGGAGAAGCCGAGAACACCAGCTCCTAAACAGGGAGCACGCAGGAAGCTCGACACGGGAAGAATTCACCTCTCCCGGAGCTTCTGTGTGGAAAAGGGTCATGAAATCCAAGCTCGAGGAATCTTGGATGCGAGGGAAGAGGCTGCAGGCACCTGGGAGGGGTGGAAGACGACGCTGGTGACCTTCTTGGTGTGTCCCTTGAGCGTGGCCAGGATCTGCTCCGAGCTCTTGTCGAACACAATGACGTTCTTGTCGGCCCCACCTGGAAAACCAAGTGGGAAGTGCTGGGATGGGAATGCAGGGACAACCAGCTCCAAACCCACCCACGTTTCCTGGGAAACCCAACCTCAGCAGCTTTGCTGCTCCACTCCAAATTCCCAAAAACACAGAGATCCCAACCCAGGCAGCGGCATTCCCGCCTTACCGGTGAGGATCTTGTTGGTGTCGGAAGGACAGAGATCCAAGGCCAGAATTCCTGGGATGCTGGCGCTGTGCAGCCCCTGTGCGAGGTGTGAGACTCCCAGATTAATGCCACAAGCAGGAAAACAGTCCCAAATCGAATCCAAAAACCTCAAGGGGTTCCCATCTCCCAGTTTTCCAGCCTTTTCCCATCCCAACACTCACCACGTGGGAGGCCACCTGCCGGTACTTGCTGAGCTCCTCCGGCTTCACCAGCTCCTCAGGAACAGTTTTGCCCCTCTGGAAAACAGGGATAAACATCAGTCACTCTTGGGGCACAGCACATCCCAGCTCCCACAGAACCTCTGGATGAGGCCACTCACCTTCTTACGCTCCGTGGTCAGCACCGTGGCTTTGTCTTGCAGCTGGAAAACAAGAGGAGGGTTGGCACAGGGTGGGAATTCTGCGGGAGAACGGCACACCTGGAGCAGCCCTTACCTTCTGGATGATCTCCGGGGTCATTCCCGCCAGCTCTCCCAAATCCATGGCCTCCCCGGCGCCCTGCGTGGGACAGACAAATGGGGGGGTTGGGGGAGACACCCACAGGAGGGATTTGGCAGTGGAAACAGCCAGGAAAAGGGCTGGGAATGCCCGGCACAAGGAGCAGGGGACTCACCGCCACATTGGGCTGCGCCGACGGCACCGCCTGTGGCACGATGAGCCCGGCCTGGGGCTTGAGGGTGGCCAGAGCTGTGGGAACACAGCAAGTTGGGGCGGGCACGGGGACACCCCGATTCCCAGCACCCCTTCCCGGGGTGCCCCGTTCCCCAGGGACGTGGCGCCACCTTCTCTGGCGGCCGTGACCTCCTTGGTGAGGCGGGCGATGACGCGGCACGCGGCGTCGTGCTGGTACAGGGCGTGGGACAGCTCCTGGCGCGTGGTCTGCAGCTGCTGCCGCAGCGTGAAGCTGTGCAGCATCACAGCGTCCTGCGGGATGTGCCGGCGTCAGTCGCAGGCGAATGGCAATCCTGCCCGACTCCCCGGAATGATCCCGCCGGGAATGAGGCCGGAGCTTACCCACTCGTCCTGCAGCGCCTTCAGGATGGCCGGGATGCTGGTGGCCGACGGGGGCTTGGGGCGGATCGGGTGGGCAACTGGCAAGGAATGACCTCAGTTGTGTATCCTCCATCCCACGCCATTCCCAAACTCTCCTTTTCCTCAGGAAAGCCCTTCTCTCCACCCCCTCAATCATGTTGGGTCTCTGTGCCAATTCCCAAAACACCACCCACCACCCTGCCAAAATTCCAAGCAGCATGTTGCTTGCCATAGGCATAAATCACCAAATCCAATGGGGATACACCAATCTGCTTCCTGTGGGCATAAACCACTGCTTCCCATGGGGATAAATCACCCCTTCCCATGGGGATGAACCACCCCTTTCCATGGGAATGAACCCCTGCTTCCCATGGGGATACACTGCCCTGCTTCTCATGGGGATGAACCACTTCTTCCTGTGGGGATACACACCCCTGCTTCCCGTGGGGATACGCCACCCTTTCCCACAGGGATGAACCCCCGGTTCCCACGGGAGCAGCTCCATTCCCAGCCATTCCCAGCACCTTTGATGTCGATGAGCTGCTCCTCGGACAGGGGCTGGTTGTTGACGGGGTCGGTGCCGTTCTCGGCGATGTACTTCTCGATGAGGCGCCGCTCGTACACATGGTTGGACACGGGCGACACGCACGGGTGCTCCGGCACCTCGTTGGAGACTGGGAATAGTGGGAATGGCAGCGGCACTGCCCCTGCCGGGATGTCCTCCCGCCCCAAAGCCTGGGCACTGCCCGCCCAGAGGACCTAAAAGCCAGGAATGCCCTTCCTGGGAAAGGGTCAGCTGGCGATCCCATAAAGTGGGGACCACCCCAGAGACACAGCCTGGAGAGCCTCTGCTGAGGACCCCATAAACCATAAAACCCATAAGCCAGGAACTCTATGAACTGGTGATCCCAAGAAGTGGGAACCCCTTAAACCGGAGTACACCCCAGTGACACAGGCTGGGGAGCCCCTGGTGGGGACCCCACAAACTGGTGATTCCATAAGCTGGGAACTCCATAAAATGGTGAACCCATAAAGTGGGGGCCCCATAAAATGGTGATCCCATAAACCAGGGACCCCATAAACTGGTGATCCCATAAACTGGGGAACACCCTAGAGATAGAGGCTGGGGAGCCCCTGCTGGGAATCCCATAAACTGGTGATCCCATAAACTGGGGAACACCCCAGTGACACAGCCTGCTGAGAACCTCATAAACTGATAATCCCATAAACTGGCAATCTCATAAATCAGTGACCACTCTGCCCAGTGTCACCATAAACTGGTGACCCCCAGTCTGAAAACTCCCTAAACTAGAACATCCAGTACAGGAACCCCATAAACCAGCAATCCCTAGTCTGGTTTTCTGGATTGCTGGTGTTCCCCTGCCCAGTGACCCCATAAACCACTGACTCCTAGTCTGGGAACACAATAAACTGGTGATCCCATAAATCAGTGACCATCTTACCTGGTGACCCCATAAACCACTGATCCCCAGTCTGAGAACCCCATAAACTGATAACCCCTCCAACCCAGCAATCCCCAGTACAGGAACCCCATAAACCAGTGACTCTCACTGTGTGAATCCCATAAACTGGTGGCTCCCAGTCTGGGAACCCCATAAATCAGTGACCACCCTGCCCGGTGACCCCATAAACAGGTGCCCTCATAAACCAGTGACTCCCAGTCTGTGAACCTCATAAACTGGTGGCCCCCAATCTGGGAACCCCATAAACTGGTGCCTCCCTGCTCAGTGACCCCATAAACTAGCAATCCTATAAACCAGTGTCGCTCAGTCTGGGAACCCCATAAACCACTGAACCCCTACCCGGGAACCCCATAAACTGGTACCCTCCTGCCCAGTGGCAGGCCATAAATGAATGACCCCATGAAACAGTGCCCCTCAGTCTGAGAGCCCCATAAACCACTGAACCCCTGCCTGGCAACCCCATAAACAGGTGTCCCTCAATCTAGGAGCTCCATGAACTGGTGCTCCCCTGCCCAATGACCCCATAAACTGGTAACCCCACAAACCAGTGCTGCTCAGTCTGGCAATTCCATAAACCACTGAACCCCTGCCTGGGAACCCCATAAACAGGTGACCCCATAAACTGGTGTCCCCCAGTCTGGGAACCCCATAAACTGGTGCCCTCCTGCCCACTGACCCAATAAACTCGAAACCCCATAAACAGGAGTCTCCAATCTGGGAGCTTCATAAACCGACACTCCCCTGCCTAGTGACCCCATAAACTGGCAACCCCATGAAACAGTGCCCCTCAGTCTCAGAACCCCATAAACCACTGAACCCCTGCCTGGAGACCCCACAACCCGGTGGATCCCACAACTCGGCGAATCCCCCCCCTGGCCAGCGCCCCCATAACCCGGTGAAACCCATAACCCAGCGCCCCCTCAGCGCGGTGCCCCCAC
>VXAU01001095.1:212090-224646 GCA_013399695.1 Formicarius rufipectus | reverse complement strand
CAGGGGGTACGGAGGGGCATGGGCGGAACGGGGGGGGTAGCGGGGACAAGGAGGGCACTGGGGGAACTGGGGGGCTGGGGGTCTCGATGCCCTGGGAAGCACCAATTCCCTGGGAGCGCGACATCCCAGCCCGTGGCCCCGTAGGGAATGTGCCGTCTCCATCCCCGCCCTTTATCCCAGCTGCTCCCGCCCCGAACGCCCGTGTTTCCCATCTCTCTGATCCCCGCAGGTGCTGGCGGGAGACAAGCCCGTTCCTGCTCGCTCCAAGAGGCAGCTCCTGCTTTTTAAAAGGCCCAAAATCCCCTCGGGAAGGGATTCCGAGCATCCCGAGCTGTCGCAGGATGCTGAGCTGACTCCCGTCGCCGGAGGCAAGAGGGATGCTCAGTCCAATCCCAGATCCGTGGGATTCCAGGGCCTCCAGAGCCAGCTCCGAGGGGAGGGCTGGAGCCCAGGAATCCCGTATCCATAGGGGTCATGAACCCCTGGATAACATGGATCTTTCTTAGAGGAGAAGTATCCTGTGATGTTTGTGGGGAATCACCAAATTCGGGTCAATTTGAGGGGATCCTGGGCTTGGATCCTGCACAAAGAACCCTTTGGCTGAGTCCTATGGGAGCAGATCTGGGAATTACACCTGTTTTCCAGGGAATTTTCAAAGACAAAGTAGGTAGGGGCAGCTCCAGATGGGACATCCCAACAGGGCTTGTTCCCACCGCAATCCCAGTCCTGGGAGTCAGCAGGACCTGTGGGATAACTGGGATGGGAACAAACAGGGAGTTCAGGGAACAGCCAGGAAACATCCAGAGGAGCTGACATGAGGCCCCAGGGATAGGGATAGGGAAGGGATAGGGATAGGGATAGGGAAGGGAGAGTTCCATTCTCCCATTCCTGTTCCCCAGGCACTCTCCTTCCAGCGGGAACACCATGGGATCAATGGAAAACAGCCACCTCATTAACATGCATGACCTGGATTCGGAGGAATTAATTAGGGCCCAATCAATCAATGCCTCAGCCTTGCCCTGGTCCAGCCCTGCCAGTGCCCCACGTGCCCTTGCCGGGATACAGGATGCCCCTGGAATGCCAGAAACCGGGATGTGCCTGGATAGAACCTCCCCCCACCACACCCCTGGGGGATGGCACGGAGTTTTGGGTGGGCACCAGCTCCTCCTCATCCCTGAAGGGTCAGGGCCCTACAACATTCCCTTGGCACTGGGTATATCCACCACCCCCTTTCGGAAATGTGGGAATCCCAGGATTTGGGGAGGGGGCTCACGGGTTTCTCCCCCTACACACCTTTTTTTTGGCGGGACCTGGAAAGGCAACTGAGCCCTCAAACGGGCACAGACGTGACGTCAAGAAACCACAGAGGGAGGAAAAACAGCCGGTTCCTGCCCCGGGCCCCCCTCCCTCGCCTGCTCCGGGCCGGGCAGCGGAGGCGGCAGAGCCTCCGGAGCCTCCGGAGCCCCCTGTGCCCCCCATCCCACCAGCGGTGCCCATGGAAGCCCAGCTGCTCTCCCTGAGCCTCCTGCTCCTGCTGGGAATGTGGGGTGAGTAACGGGGGTGCCACAGCCTCGGGGCATCGCTCACCTCTCCTGCCGGAGCCTCCCGGTTTTCCTGCTCCAGTGATGATTCCGGAGGGGATCGGCTCCGTGAGGTTGTGGCACCACTGTGGGTGGGATTGGGATGGGGACTGGGGTGGGAGGAAAATCCCACCAGCACAGCTCCAGGGTGCTTGTCTCACCCCAAAAACGAGCCAAAGGGTGTCCCCCATCGTCATTCCCGGCCGGCTCCTGCCATTCCCAGCTATCCCTTGCTCCACGTGGCACCAGCTCCTCCTGCTTGGCCAGACTTTCCATCTAGAAGTGAAGCTAATTAAGTGTAATTAGCAGCTCTCTGGGCTTTTTCCATCCCTAATTAACCCCCAGCAGACAGATGGATCAGCGGGCCCCTCCTTTCTCTCCCCCAAATCCCATTTTTCACCACAAGATCCCATTTTTCCTACAAAACAACTGAGCTCCGGAGCCGCTGCCACAAACTTGGGGGTCTTGGAGAGGGGAGCGGGATTGACACTCCACCCCCCTCTTTCTTCCAGCCATTCCTGACCATGGAGGAGCCACCTGGATCCCTAGAGGTGAGAATTCTGGGAATAAACCCCTTGGGAATCCCACCACGACTCCGGGAGCGTGGCAGATGCCGGAGTTGCATCATCCGGAAGCGGCGCCATGGGGTCCCATTCCAGCCCCACAACCTTCCCTTGACCCCCTGCACTCCCATCCCTCATCCCGAGATATCCTGAAAAAGGGCTTTTCCATCAATCCCAGGGTGGAAAACCTGCTGGGGAGGGAAGGGAAGGTCCCTAATCCTGGAGTTTTCCAGCAGATCCCGCCCTACGGCTCGTCGGCGGTGGATGCCGCTGTACTGGGATACTGGAGGTGCACTGGGAAGGCCACTGGAGACGTGTGTGCCGGGATAATGTGGAACAGCCCAACCTGGAAGGAATCTGCCAATGGATGCGCTGTGGTCCCCCTGCCTTCAAGCGCTTCCAGCTCGGCATTCCCAGTGGGAATGAGCCACAGACGCAGCCTGTGAGGTGCAGGAATCCAAGGGGAATGCCGGTGGAATGCCACTGGAAGCTGGAAAACTGCACGGAGCACGTCGTTGTCCCCTGCCAAGGTGAGCCTGGAGCCCCATCCCGGTCACCTCAATCCCCAGGGATCATCCAGGCTGATGTGGCCCCTTCTTTTCTCATTCCAGAGCCGGAGAAAACCACTCCTGAGCCCCCACTGGCACCTCCGGACACCACCCCGGAACCCACCGGTGAGACCCGCATCCTGAGCGATGCAATGTCACTATCCCGAGGGATCTAAAGACCCATCCCGAGGGGTCTAGGCACTCCATTCCAAGGGATTCAAGGCCCCCATCCTGAGAGATCCAATGTCACTGTCCTGAGGGATCTCAGGCCCCCATCCCAAGGGATCCAGCACCCCCATCCCAAGGGATCTAAGCATCCCATCCCAAGAGATTTAAAAGCTTCATCCCGGGGGATCTAAGACTCCCATCCTCAGGGAAATAAGCACCCCACTCCGAGAGATCCAAGGCCCCCATCCCAAGGGATCTAAGCACTTATTCTGAGGGATCTAAAAGCCCCATCCCAGGGGATCTAGGACCCCCATCCCGGGGGATCTTAGCACTCCATCCTGAGGGATCCAAGCACCACAACACACCGAGGGGGCCACTCAGTGACTGCACTCCACAATGAGGGAAGAAATCTCATCCCAATCCATACCGTGCTTCTCTTCCCAAAAATCCCCCTCCAGGACCGCCCCGGCTGCGGCTGGTGGATGGGAATTTCAGCTGTTCTGGATTCCTGGAGCTGCACAAGGAGGGGTTGTGGGGGGCCGTGGCCAGGATGCCCCCGCACATCTGGGCACAGCTGGCGCCGCCCATCTGCCGGGATCTGCGCTGCGGCAGCGCCGGGAGAATGTCCGGAGAGCCGGATCCCGGGATCCACCTGCCGGTGCGGTGGGAAGCGCTGGATCCCTGCGAGGGCAGTTCCCTCCTGGAATGCTTCAACAGGACCAGCTCCCGGGGGAAGACTCCTGCCTTCATCACCTGCTCAGGTGAGGCTGCACCTGGAGTGTCCATGCCTTCCCGGTGGGATATCCCAGAGGGAATTCCGGGTTCTGGTCCTGCTGCCCCATCCGCCCACTCTGGCTCTTCCTTCCGGGGTGTGAAGGCAAGGCAGGAAATCTCAAATCCCTGAGGGGTATGAGCCAGGGAAGGAGAGAGGCCGTGGTGGTGTCCCAAATTCCAAATGGGAGCAGGGACACAGGGTGTCAGCTGGGAGAATATTCCATGCCTCGGGCATCTCCCAAAGCTGAGCCTCTCCCTGTGTCTTTCCATGGAGATCCAAGCCATGGGGCTCGGAGCAGGCTCCGGGTCCTGCCATCTGCCTCGGCTTGGAAGGCATCCCACGGGATTTTACTGGGATAAGAGGCTGTGCTGCAGCAGCTGGCAGAGCTTCCATGCTGCATTCCCCATGGGAATACGTCAAAGCTTCTCAGTGCTTGGCCTGTGACAAGAGTGGGGAGCATTCCTGTGCCGGGAGCATCCCTGTGTCGGGAGCATCCCTGTGCCAGGGGGAGGAGGAACATCTGCCAGCCATGAGGCATCCCATGGATCTCATCCCTCTCCACCCATGGGTCCGACTCCTCTCACCTTGTGGATCTGGCCCCCTGGGTCTGACTCCTTCCCATGGATCTGAGTCCCCTCATCCCATTATCCCCAGCCCTGTCCTATTATCCCCAAACCTGTCCCATTATCCCCAGACCTCTTCTGTTATCTCCAGACCCATCCTTTTATCCCCAGACCCATCCCATTATCCTACTTCCATCCCACTGACCCCAGACCCATCCCATCATCCCCAGACCCATCCCATTATCCCATCCCCACCCCACGGACCNCTTTTCTCATTCCAGAGCCGGAGAAAACCACTCCTGAGCCCCCACTGGCACCTCCGGACACCACCCCGGAACCCACCGGTGAGACCCGCATCCTGAGCGATCCAATGTCACTATCCCGAGGGATCTAAAGACCCATCCCGAGGAGTCTAGGCACTCCATTCCAAGGGATTCAAGGCCCCCATCCTGAGAGATCCAATGTCACTGTCCTGAGGGATCTCAGGCCCCCATCCCAAGGGATCCAGCACCCCCATCCCAAGGGATCTAAGCATCCCATCCCAAGAGATTTAAAAGCTTCATCCCGGGGGATCTAAGACTCCCATCCTCAGGGAAATAAGCACCCCACTCCGAGAGATCCAAGGCCCCCATCCCAAGGGATCTAAGCACTTATTCTGAGGGATCTAAAAGCCCCATCCCAGGGGATCTAGGACCCCCATCCCGGGGGATCTTAGCACTCCATCCTGAGGGATCCAAGCACCACAACACACCGAGGGGGCCACTCAGTGACTGCACTCCACAATGAGGGAAGAAATCTCATCCCAATCCATACCGTGCTTCTCTTCCCAAAAATCCCCCTCCAGGACCGCCCCGGCTGCGGCTGGTGGATGGGAATTTCAGCTGTTCTGGATTCCTGGAGCTGCACAAGGAGGGGTTGTGGGGGGCCGTGGCCAGGATGCCCCCGCACATCTGGGCACAGCTGGCGCCGCCCATCTGCCGGGATCTGCGCTGCGGCAGCGCCGGGAGAATGTCCGGAGAGCCGGATCCCGGGATCCACCTGCCGGTGCGGTGGGAAGCGCTGGATCCCTGCGAGGGCAGTTCCCTCCTGGAATGCTTCAACAGGACCAGCTCCCGGGGGAAGACTCCTGCCTTCATCACCTGCTCAGGTGAGGCTGCACCTGGAGTGTCCATGCCTTCCCGGTGGGATATCCCAGAGGGAATTCCGGGTTCTGGTCCTGCTGCCCCATCCGCCCACTCTGGCTCTTCCTTCCGGGGTGTGAAGGCAAGGCAGGAAATCTCAAATCCCTGAGGGGTATGAGCCAGGGAAGGAGAGAGGCCGTGGTGGTGTCCCAAATTCCAAATGGGAGCAGGGACACAGGGTGTCAGCTGGGAGAATATTCCATGCCTCGGGCATCTCCCAAAGCTGAGCCTCTCCCTGTGTCTTTCCATGGAGATCCAAGCCATGGGGCTCGGAGCAGGCTCCGGGTCCTGCCATCTGCCTCGGCTTGGAAGGCATCCCACGGGATTTTACTGGGATAAGAGGCTGTGCTGCAGCAGCTGGCAGAGCTTCCATGCTGCATTCCCCATGGGAATACGTCAAAGCTTCTCAGTGCTTGGCCTGTGACAAGAGTGGGGAGCATTCCTGTGCCGGGAGCATCCCTGTGTCGGGAGCATCCCTGTGCCAGGGGGAGGAGGAACATCTGCCAGCCATGAGGCATCCCATGGATCTCATCCCTCTCCACCCATGGGTCCGACTCCTCTCACCTTGTGGATCTGGCCCCCTGGGTCTGACTCCTTCCCATGGATCTGAGTCCCCTCATCCCATTATCCCCAGCCCTGTCCTATTATCCCCAAACCTGTCCCATTATCCCCAGACCTCTTCTGTTATCTCCAGACCCATCCTTTTATCCCCAGACCCATCCCATTATCCTACTTCCATCCCACTGACCCCAGACCCATCCCATCATCCCCAGACCCATCCCATTATCCCATCCCCACCCCACGGACCCCATCCCCACCCCATTCCCAACCCCCCCATCCCGTTACCCTCACGGCAGTCCCCCTGTCCTGCAGACCCCCATCCAGGCTCCCTGCGGCTCCTCCCTGCCGGCCCTTCCCCGTGCCAGGGGGACATCCAGGTTTTCCAGAGGGGCCGCTGGCAGGTGCTGTGTGACGACGGAGCGCGGCGTTCCCTGCGCGGCCGCCAGCTCTGCCGGGAGCTGCGCTGTGGGAATCTCAGCTCCAGCACTGAAATCCGGGAACCCCCTTCCCTGGGCATCACCTGCGGGCTCGACCCCCTGCACCTCTGCCACGGGAACCTCGGGAATCTCCGGACCTGCTCCCGGACACGGGTCGTGTGTAAGCCAGAGTGGTTCCCACCCCTGCGGAATGGGAGCGGGGTGGGGGGATGCTTGTCCCGCTGGGATTTGGGCTCCCGGTGGGTTTTCACATTCCTGGTGACATCTGTCCTCTTCCCAGGCCAGGATTCCCAGCCTCATCCCGTCGGTGTATCCGCCGGCACCGTTGGGAGCATCTGCCTGGCCCTGCTGCTCTTCCTCGTCCTCCTCCTCGTGTGCGGCCCCCCCGCCTACAGGAAGATCAGGAAGAGAAGTGGGTCACCCTCTGGATCCTCATCCCAGGCCTGTCCCGGTGTTCCCGGACCAGCCCCATTGCCCCCAGACCAGTGCCATCATTCCCAGACCAGTGCCATTATTCCCAAGCCTGTCCCGTTATCCCCAGACCTTCCCCTTTATTCCCAGAACTGTTCTATTATTCCCAGACCTGACCTGTTGTCCCCAAGCCTGTCCCATTATCCCCAGACCTCTCCCATTATCCCAAGCCTGTCCCATTGTCCCCAGACCTGTCCCATTGTCCCTAAGCCTTTCCGGTTATCCCTAAGGATGTCCTATTATTCCCAAACCCATCCCATTATCCCCAGACCTATCCCCTTATCCCCCGACCTCTTCCCTTATTCCCAAGCCTGTCCCATTGTCCTCAGGCCTGTCCCATTGTTCCCAAGCCTATCCCATTATCCCTAAGCTCTGTCCCACGTGGAATGGGCACAAAGAAGGGGGATTAAGCTCTGAGGGGACACAAAGGAGCTGCCAGAGCATCCTGAGGGGGAATTGCGGTGTGGGGGGGGATTATTTGGGATGACATATGGAGCTGGTGGGGGGTGGAGCAGCTGGAGGAAGGACCAGGAAGATCCTTGGAATGACAATTCCCACTCTCCGCCCTCCTCTGCCTTCCAGTCTCCAAGAAAAAGCAGCGCCAATGGATCGGTCCCACGGGACTCAACCAGACAGGTGAGGGAAAGCTGGCAGTGGGAATGTGGGCATGGAATTTTGGAGCTGGGAGTGGATTTGGGATTCCTGGGAGTGGGAATAGGGGCTCCTGGGCATGGGATTTGGGAACCTGTGGGTGGATTTGGGGCTCCAGGGGGTGCGCTTGAAATTCCAGGGGGTAGGACTTGGGATTACCTGGGTGTGCAACTGGGGGGTCCTGGGGGTGGATTTTGGATTCCTGTGGGTGGGACTTGGGATTCCTGGGATGGATTTGGGATTCCTGTGGGTGGAATTTGGAATTCCCAAGGGTAGATTTGGGATTCCTGGGGGTGGGATTTGTGTTCTTGTGGGTAGAATTTGGGATTCCTGGAGCAGATCTGGCACTCCCGGTGGTGGATTTGGAATTCCTGGGGATAGGACTGCGATTCCTGGGGGTGGATTTGTGGCTCGTGCGGGCAAAATTTGGGATTGCTGGGGGTGGATTTGAGATTCACACGGGTGGGGCTTGGGATTCCCAGTGGGTGGATTTGGGATTCCCGAGTATGGATGTATCTCCCCTGGGAGATCCAAGCCTGGAGAGGGGCCCATTTTCCCTCAGCCTCATCCCGGGGTTGGTTCATTCCCACAAAGCCACCATTCCAGCCCCAAATCCCAATCCCACCTTTCCTCGCAGTGTCCTTCCACCGCTCCAGCTCCGCCGCTCCGAGGCCCCGGACACAGGCAGGGGACAACGACTACGCTCAGCCTCCCACCAAGAGCTCCCAGCTCTCCGCTTATCCAGGTAAATCCGGGAATCCACAGCTCCTTTTCCACGGATGAGCCCCACTCCGGGCATTCCATAAGCCACATCCGCCCTTTTTCCACAGCCCTGGAAGGAGCACTCCGACATTCCAGCCCTCCGGATAACTCCTCGGACAGCGACTACGACCTGCGCGCCGCCCACAGGGTGTGATTCCCAAAGGATTCCCAAATGAGCCGTTCCCGGTCTCCTGGGGCAGTTTTAGGGGGATCCCAGAATCCCAGGGAGGGAAAGAGGGGGATTTTTAAGGTATTTATGTGGATTTGAGAGCCCCTTTGGAAAGGGATCATCGGTTTTTCCAGGTCTCCAAACCGATGGATGAAGGGATGTAAGGACAGGGAAGGTGGGAATACTGGGAAGGAATCCAAGATATTTAATATCCAGCAACTGTAATAAAATTGGGATTTTTGGACTAATCACACCTTATGCTCTTCCTTCCCATATCCCGGAGTGATTCCTTAGGGCACCAAGCTCCCAGCCAGGAGGGAAAAGCAGGACAGGAAAACAGGGAAAGGTGTTTTTCCAGGTTTTCCCTCCCCCAAAGAGCCCCAGGGAAAGTGTCCCTGAGGAAAGATAAATCTGGGAAAAGTGGGAAAAACAGGCTGGAAGAAGGTGCTGAGAGAGGGGGAACGGTTGGAATCCAAAGGGATTTGCATCAGGATGCCAGGAAGGGATAAAGGGATCAATCCTTAGGGGATGCTCCGCAACTCCCAGGAGAAATCACGGCCGTGGCTCCCGTGTGGAATTAATTAATCCAGTTTTATTAATGCCAGGGATGGAATCGCTTCCATGAAATCCCACAAAGCCCCACCCTAGTCCGTTAGTAATCATTCCTTATAAATAACTTCCAGGGATCCAGGTGGGATTCATGGGATAAAGTGCTGAGCAAAGCAGGTCCCGTTCCCGGTATTTGCCGTTCCCTCCGATTCCAAGTGTTTCCTGAGAGGGGGGATGTGAGGAACCCGGAAAAGCACGTGGGAGGTTGGGAATGCCAGAGCCTGCCCAGGCCTGGGTGGGAATCACCGACTCCCGGGCAATCCCAGAATGGCTGGGTGGGAAAGGAATTTAAGGATCATCCCATTCTGACTGTGTGGGTCCAACCGGCCTCGGGCGCTTCCAGGGATTGGGCAGCCACAGTTTCCCTGGAAAAACCATTGCAGGGCCTCCCCACCCTCACAGGGAGGAGCTTCTTCCCAATATCCCACTCTCTGGCAGTGGGAAGCCATTCCCCTTTATCCCATCATTCCAGGTCCTTATCCAAGTCTTTTTCCCATTCCTTTGGAGCCCCTTTAGGCTCGGGAAGGTCTCCCTGGAGCCTTTTCCTCTTCGGAATTCTGGCCCAGAGGGGCTGCTCCTTCTTGCACTATCCAGCTGGGAATCACCTGGCTCCAATTCCCAGAGCCATGACTCTCATCCCACGGAATTCCCGGGATTCCACCAGTTCCTCGATCCCCAAAAAAAAAGGAGGCAGCAGCAGAGGACACTTTCCGGGAGTCCTGGATTAATATCCAGGCCAAGCCGGACGGGAAGGGCTCGGAGCTGGGGGGTATCCAAAGGGTGGGGGAGTCCCGGGATAGGGAGACTGCGACGGGATCGGGAAATTGGGGAGAGGAGGTTGGGTGGGATAGGGACACTGCGGCCTTCCCGATCCCGGGGGGATATAGGGAGAGTATCCCGGTCTGGGAGGAGGAGGAGACGCATTGGGAATGGGATACGGTGATGGCTGCGGAGCAGCCCGGGATGGAGACCAGGAATAGCCTCCGGAGGCGGCCTGCGGAGCCTGAGCCGACGGATATCCGGGAGCTGGGTAAGGAAGAGCTTGGGAAGAAGCCACTTGTCCCGCTGGGGCTGGAGATCCCGGGAAAGGAGCGGGAGGCAGCGCTCCATGGGCTGTGGGACCGGCCGGGAGCGTTGGAGCCGGGCTGTAGGGAAGAGGGAAGGGAGGAGATCCCGGCGGGAAGGGCTTGGCGGGATCCACAGGGCCGGGAATGGGAGCAGCAGGAGGAGGAGGACGGGGAGGGGCAGGGGCGGGTTGGGAATCCCGGCCGGATTCCTGGGATCCCTCCAACTTCCTCACGATCTCCTGGAGCTTCTCCACGCGGACGCGGCGCAGGTGGGACAACGTCCTCAGCAGGGAAAAACGCTCCAGGAACGTTTCCAGGGGCACCTCTCCCGCCAGGAATTTCTCTGCCATTTCCTGCAAGAGCCAGCATGGAATTCCTCGGTTGCTCATCCCTAACTCTGCGCTGGGATCCGGGGGTTTTCCCAGAGGAGAACCCTCCCCACGCAGGCACAGACCCACCCAGCTTTCCAAGGGGGAGAAATCCCAGGAAAATCCGGGAATGACCCGGTTAATGGCAAGTCTTTGAGAGGATCCACCTGCAGAATTCCTGAGGGATTTCAATCCCGACTCACCTCAGATTCCTCCTCAACCTTCTGGCTTTCCACCTGGAGCAGCTCCAGCAGAGTCCGGGGCTGCAGCGCCGCCGAGAACTTCTCTGGGAAAAACATGGAAAAACATCGGGGGAAAAATGCTGGGAATCGCTCTGGGAAGGAGGCGAAGCTCCACCCCGCTTACCCCGAGGGATCTCAGTTCCATGGGAAGCATTCCCAAGCCGGAATGATCCCAGTGCTCACCCAGCTTTTCCCTGTGCTCCCGGCACCTCCCGGCCAGCTCCCGCAGCTCCAGGTATTTCTTGGAGAGGTCGCTCCGCCCGGATTCCAGTGGCGCCCGGAATTCCAGGTTCTGCTCGGCCAGGCTGCGGTTGGAAGCCAAGGCCATTTCCCGCTCCAGCTGCAGCTCCTGCACCTGTGGGAATTCGGGAATGGGAGGAGGGAATCCCGGAGTGCGTCATTCCCATTCCCACTCCCCCCCCTTCCCACCTCCCACCACGGACCTCTGGGGATTCCAAAGCCAAGCGCTGGATTTCCTGGGAATCCTCCTGCAGCTCCCGGAGCTGCTCCAGCGTCCGGCTCCGCAGCGTGTCCATCCCTCCAGAGCCCTGGGATATGGAAAAGGAGAGGGAATTCCCAAAGCTAGCTTTGTTAGATCCACCCACATAATGCCTGGGGAAGATTCCCTCAAGGAGCAGCATTCCTGGGAATTCCTGCTCTGGAAAAGGCTTTCTCCCAAAGGAATTTTGGGTGTCCTGGAGGGAATATCCACCCCCAGGTTCAAGTGGGATATTCCCGATGGATCTCTCCACCCTTTCCCAGGTTCTGACTTGTTCCAGGCTCCCCCGCCTCAACCCACATTCCCATTTTTCCAAGGAAAGCCAGGTCTGTTCAGATCCCACCATTCCCAAAGGGCTGGGAAAGACCTTATGGATCATCACCCTCCCCTGGAAACCCGGGAAACAACAGCCGGGATTCCCGGCACTACGTCCACGATTTATCCCAAATATTCCAGGTTTCCTGACCATATTTTGGGATCATCCCGAATTCCTGGCGCGAATTCCAAGAAGTGGGACAGGATAACGAGGGAATGGCCTGAGAAACAAGGACACCTCACACACCTGCGCCGACCCGACGTCTCCCGGCTCTTCTACCTCCTATCCAGGCGGCGCATCCCAAGTATCCCACGCCTGGAACGACGCAGGAGCCTCAGGAATTTCGCGACCCACGATCCCGATAAACCTGTCCGAGGGGAAAACCGGGAATCCCGTCCCGCGCTGGGCTCCCCCCGCCCTCGTCCCACGGAAGCCACCCGACGCGTTTCCTTCGGATTTGGGGGTGGGGTTTTTTAATTTTTTTTAGCTATTAAGGAAATTCCATGGGAAAACCGGGAACGTCGGGAGCGGGAAAACTCGGGAACAAGCGCTCGGGGGGAAGGTGAGGGAAGGGGGAGAGGCGAAGCGCCGCGCGTCCACACCGCAGCGGCGAGCGGGGCGGCCGCGTTGTCCCGCCGCCATTCCCGGTATTCCCACCATTCCCGGAATGAATTCCCGGTATTCCCGGTATTCCCTTTCCCCCCCTCCGGACTCACCGTGGACGCTCGGCCCGCAGACACTTCCGGGTTCCGGTGCGAGGCGGAAGTGGGCGGTACCACCCGCGGGGGAGGGGAGGGGGGGTCGGTCCGCCCCCCCCCGCGCCTCCCTGAGGGTGGTTTGTGCCGGCGGGNNGTTGTGTGCCGGCGGGCGCCGCCATGTTGGGGGGGGCGGGAATGTGGGAGCGGCCCGTCGGAATTCCTTGGATAGGGAATGTTTGGATGCCCCTTTTTCCCTAATTGAGGAACGCTCGGATGCCCCCGGTAAGGGGGAGGGCATCGTGTCGGGCTGTAGCCGCTTTTGGGATTG
>VXAU01001095.1:191085-209254 GCA_013399695.1 Formicarius rufipectus | reverse complement strand
GTCCGGCGAGAAAAAGTGGGATAAGCGGGAGTTTGGGGGAAGAGAATTCCCACTCTTTGTGAATCGATATCCCTAATTTCCTTTTTTTTTTTTTAAGATATTCCTATTATTTATGTATTAATATTCTCATATTAATGTTATGTTCCCACAAAAAGGCTCCACCCGGGAATGTTTTTATATTAAAAGTTATGGATTAAACTGTGCAAGGAATAAATAAAAAAATGTCCATTAAAACGGGTTCTCCAGGGCAAAAAACAAACACAAAACAAAAACAAAAAACAACAACAACAACAAAAAACAAACACAAAAAAAAAAAAAACACAAACAAAACAAAACTAAACAAAACCAAAACCAAACAAACTCAAAAAGCTGGGATATTTTTTTAAGGATATTGCCATTATTTGTGAATTAATAGCTTTCATTTCCATGTTTTTGGAAGGATATTCCCATTATTTGTTTATAATATCCTCAATTCCCATAAAAAGTTTCCACCTGGGAAATTTTTATATTAAAAGCTGTGGATTAAATTGTATCCACATTTTCATGGAATGAATGGGAAAAGATCCATTAAAATGTGGTGTCCAGAGAAAAAAATGGAATAATTTATTTTTTATCTTCCCATTATTTGTAAATGAATGTCCTTAATTTCCATGGTTTTTTAAGGATATTCCCATTATTTGTTTGTAATATCCTCAGTTCCTGTAAAAAAAGGTTCTACTTGGGAATTTTTTATTATTAAAAGTTATGGATTAAATTGTGCAAGGAATAAATAGGAAAATATCCATTAAAATGTGTTTTCCAGCAATAAAAATTGGGATTAATGTGGGATTTTTTTGAAAGAAATTCCCGTTCTCTCTTTACTAATATCCCTAATTTCCATGATTTGGGAGAAAATTCCCATTGTTTGTTCATTAATATCCTCAAATCCTGGAAAAAAAGGGTCCACCTGGGAATATTTTATATTAAAAGTTATGGATTAAATTGTGTCCAGATTTGCCAGGAATAAATAGGGAAATATGCATTTAAATCCCAATAAAAATTGGGATTTTTTTTAAGGTCATTTCCATTGTTTTCTTCTTAGTATCCTTAATTTCCATGGTTTTGGAAGGATATTCCCATTGTTTGTGTATTAATATCCTCCAGTCCCATTAAAAACACCTTCCATCTGGAAATATTTTATATGAAAATTATGGATTAAATTGTGCAAGGAATAAACAGGAAAATACCCATTATAATGTGTATCCTTCGGGAATAAAAATTGGGACCAGGGGGGTTTTTTTGGACGGATATTCCCATTGTTTTCTCTTTCGTATCCTTGTCCGTAAAAGGTGGTCCCACCCCGTTTTTCCCCCCCTGGATTTTCGTTTAATCCCACCTAAAATCCGGTAGGAAAAGGCCACCTGAGCTCCCTCTCCCGCAGAATTCCGTTCCCACATGGAATGCCAAGATCGTCCATAACCGAAGCCAATCCCAGAAATCTGACCCTTCGGGAGCCTCCCAATTCCCTCCTTTCATCTGCGGCCCCGATAACGCTCCGCAGCGATAAAGGGACAACAGAAAAACTGGGAACGGGGCCTGGAAAACAAGTTTCCTGCCTGGATCCATTCCCAAGATAAGCTCTGTCTCCATCGGGGCGGGGTTTGAGGGGTTTTTTGCATAAAATGAAGGAGATTCCCGAGCTTTCGATGTCCCAAAAACCTGAGGATCCCGATATATTGATCCCCGGGGTGGTTCGCGGGGGAGTGAAGTCCATCCCAAGCAGTGTTTCCGCGTTGAAATCGGGATTTTTGGGGAAAAAAAAACAAACCTGGATTTCTGAGGGGATTTATTGCCCGGGAATTCCCCGTCTGGATCGGGAATGGATCCCGACCTGGGGGGTTTTTTTGGGATCTTCCCATCCTCTGGTGCCCTCTGGTGCCAAGGAAAGCCGGGAAACGGAGACCTCCTTCACCTGTTCCCACTAAAATCCCAGCTCCGGGATGGATTTTTCCAGGATCCAGCACGTCCCATTCCCTGAATTCCCCCCCAAGGCTGGAAAAATCCCGTTTTTCTCCCTGAGGAATTGCCATTTCACACCCTCGAAGGGGTTATTTTTCCAGCTTCCCTGCTTTTATTCCTGATTTAAAATAGGAATTCCCGGGTTGGTTTGGTTTTTTTCCCCAACCCTGAATCCCACAAATTCTTCACCCTGTGGATAAGGAGCCATCCCAAAAATCCTGTAGGATTTTGCCTCCCGGGGATGGCATTTACAACAACCTTGTCCTAAAACTTCCCATCACTGGGCAAACCTTTTCTTTTCCATTGAAAAATACGGAATCCTGATCTCTGGGAACGACAGCTCCGGGAATTAAATGGAGAAGCAGCTTTGGGGAAATGGAGTCTTTTAGTTTTCCCTCCTATTTCAGCCCCAAACCAGGGAAAATTTGGAAGCTCCAAATCTCCAGGGACACTTTCCACTAGCCCAGGTCACTCCAAGTCCTTTTACATTGCCTTGGGCAATCCCAGGGATGGGGCAGGCACAGCTTTCCTGGGAAACCCATTCCAGGGCTTCACCACCCTCACAGGGAAGGATTTATATTCCCAATATCCCATTTCAACTGCCCCTTTTCCAGCTCAGAGCCATTCCCTCTCTTCCTCTTGCCCCATTCCCATATCCCAAGTCCCTCTCCAGCTCTACTGGAGCCCCTTTAGGCACTGGAAGTTGCTCCAAAGTTTCCCTGGAGCCTTCTCCTCTCCAGGCTCGACAATTCCAGCTCTCCCAACCTGTCCCATCCATCGCGTGCTCTCCGTGCCCTCCTCTGGCTTTGCTCCAACACCTCCATGCTTTGCTTCCATTGGGATTCCATCCCTCTCCCCCTTTCCTGGTGCTGCTGTGGGACTGGGACCAGTTGTGGGCTGAAACTGGGACCAGCCGGGGGGAAAGGCCAGCTCCAGATGCTTCTGGAATGCTGAAGGTCACCGGAGCTGGGCCGGGAATCTTGGCTTCCCTCAGGGCACCACGTGCCTCCTAGAAGGGTCACCTTGTCCTGGAGGACATCAAAGGCTCCCTAAGGCTGGAATTCTTCCCTTGGAATCAGCCCCGTTCCCAACAAGAGGACAAAAGAATCCTAGGGCTGAATTCCATGAGGGGAGAGGAATGGATGAGAAACCTGGGGGACGTTGGGAGAAAAGGGGTGAAATAGTGGATTATCCCAGAGGGAAAAAGAAGGATGGAGTGTCTTGGAAGGGTTTGGGAAAGGAGAAGGGCTTGGCTGATTCGCAGGGTGGAGCTGGCAGCCTGAAATTCCCACACGGATTGGCCAGAGGAGAAGGCTCTGGAAAGACCTTGGAGCCCCTTCCAGTGCTTAGAGGGAGTTTGGAAAAGGGCCCGGAAAGATGGGACACAGGGAATGGCTTCCCACTGCCAGAGGGTGTGTTAGATGGGATACTGGGAGTAAATCCTTCCCTGTGAGGGTCAGGAGACCCTGGAGTGGATTTCCCAGGAAAGCCCCGTCCCTGGTGGGCTGCAATCCTGGGGTCAAACCCTCCAGCTGGGAATTGGGGGGATCCAGGGGACAAACAACCCCACATTCCCACTAGCTCCCAGCGCCTTCCCTGGGGACACTGGGAGCGTTTCCCTCCCACCCCAGCATCCTGAGCTCGCCCCTGGGAATACGGACTTGACATTCCGCCCCCCCCTCCCACCTCCTTCCTTAAGGACATTGTGATAAGGATCCCGGGAACCATTTGTTTTTCTTATCGGAGCCACCGGCCAAACACGGAAGCCGGGATATAAGGAGCAGGAGCGGGATCGGAAACACATTCCCTGAGCTCTCACCATGAAGCTACTCCTGCTCCTCTCCCTTGTGGTCCTGGCCCAGGGCCTGGGGACCAGGTGAGCTCCGGGAAGGGCCCCTATCCCAAAGGATTCGGGATGTGGGATGAGCCCGCTGACGGATCCCGCTGTCCGCAGGGTGTCCCTGAAGAAGATGAAGTCGCTGAGGGAGAGGCTGCGGGAGCAGGGATTGCTGGAGAGTTTCCTGGAGCAGCATCCCTATGATTTGGCTTCCAAGTACTTCTCGAGGATTGCTGTGGAGCCCCTGCAGAACTACATGGATGTGAGGGAGTGGGATTGGGAATGGGATTGGGGGGCACAGGCGGCCACCATCCCCTGTTTGATCCTGTTCTCCCCTTCCTCTTCCCACTATTCCCATTATCCCCTTTCCACGATTCCATTTCCCACTATCCCCTCCCCCATCCCACCATTTCCTTCCCACTCCCCTTCCTCTTCCCACAATTCCCTTTCCATTATCCCCTTCCCCATCCCACTATTCCCTTCCCCATCCCACTATTCCCTTTCCCATTATCCTCTTCCCCATCCCACTATTCCCTTTCCCATTATCCCCTTCCCCATCCCACTATTCCCTTTCCCATTATCCCCTTCCCCATCCTACTATTCCCTTCCCATTATCCCTTTCCCCATCCCACTATCCCCTTTTCCTTCCCACTATCCCCATCCCACTATCCCTTTCCCCATCTCACTACCCCTTTCCCATTTTCCATTTCCCCACTCTCCCCCCTATCCCCTTCCCAATCCCATCCCTCTCCCACAGGATGAGTACTTTGGCACCATCTCCATCGGGACTCCAGCCCAGGAATTCACCGTGGTCTTCGACACCGGTTCTTCCAACCTTTGGGTTCCCTCCGTCTTCTGCTCCAGCCCTGCCTGCCGTAGGTGTCCGGAATGCTCCCGGAATGTCTGCGGGGCTCCCGGGACAGCGGGGAATCCCACAGGCTTTGGAAGCCAGGGATGGCTCTGCCCCACCCCTCCCGAGGGACCCTCATTCCCCGTGGCCTCATTCCCACACTTCCCTCCTTCCCATCCCTTTCCAGGGAACCACAACCGCTTCAATCCCGCGAATTCCTCCACCTTCCAGAGCACCAACGACACGCTGTTCATCGCCTATGGCACGGGAAGCATGTCCGGAGTCCTGGGATATGACACCGTCAACGTACGGCCACTCCAGCCCTGCCATCCCATGGGATCAGCAATCCCGGGATGCCCAACCCACCCCCCACTTCCTGCCTTTCCCAGGTCGCCGGGATCAATGTCTATAACCAGGTTTTTGGGCTGGCGGAGACGGAGCCGGGGGATTTCTTCTACTACACCCCCTTCGATGGAATCCTGGGATTGGCATTCCCGAGCATCGCCTCCTCCGGAGCCACGCCCGTCTTCGACAACATGATGAGGGAACACCTCGTGGAGAGGGATCTCTTCTCCATCTACCTGAGCAGGTAAATCCCAGCTGGAGCTGCCCGGGATTCCTCCCGTTTCCCTCCCCTCAGTGCTGCTTTTCCAGTGGGAGTGGCAGGGTGGGAAATCCCTGGATGGATCCCGCTTTTCAGGGATGGCCAAGGCGGGAGCTTCGTCCTCTTTGGCGCCATCGATCCCTATTACATCTCCGAGGGAATCTCCTGGATCCCGCTCTCCGCTGAAACCTACTGGCAGATCACCATGGAAAGGTATTCTTGGGGGGCTCCCCAGCCAGGGTTTTTTTGGGAATCCCGTGCTTGGGAAGCTCACCCTGCATCCCTTTTCCCAGAGTTTCCATCAGTGGGGTGCCGGTGGCCTGTTCCTTAGGATGCCAGGCCATTGTGGATACGGGAACATCCCTGCTGGCCATGCCCGTCCCAGCCTTCCAGAACCTCATGGAAACCCTCGGCGCCAGCTCCAACGGCGAGGTGAGGCCTCAGAGTACTTCCCAGGATACTCATTCCCAGCTGGAATGGCTGCTGACCCGCTGTTTCCCCCTCCCCAGATCAGCTGCGAGGCTGCCAGGAAACTTCCCACCCTCGTATTCCACATCCACGGCAGAAGATTCCCAGTGCCAGCCAGAGCCTATGTGATAGAGGTGAGCATCCCGCCGGGAAAGGGGGTGGGAATGACACGGAGAGGGGGATCCCAAGGTTGGTGACCGCCCCATTCCATGTGCCCGGAGCAGAGCAGCGGGTTCTGCAGCCTGGGATTCCAAGGCATGGATGCGCCCACGGAGGAGGGCGAGCTCTGGATCCTGGGGGATGTGTTTATCCGGGAATACTACGTCGTCTTCGACAGGGCCAACAACAAGGTGGGGCTGTCCCGGCTGCCCTGAGCTGGGATGGGCATCCCGGCTCTTCCCGGCTCAGGGAATGGCACGGCTGTCCCTTTTCCCGGCGTTCCCGGCCCCTCCTGCCGCCCCCGAGGACAATAAAGGTGTGGAGAAGCCCCGCTGTGCCGCGCGTCTCTGGGAAGGGCGGGGCATTCCCGGGAATGCGGTGTGTCCCTGGACACCGGTGTCAGCCTCGTCTGCATCCCTGGGGATCCTCATCCATGGGAATCTTTAGCCCTGGGGATCCTCATTCCCTGGGGAGCTGGAACAGGACACACCCACCCCAAATCCCCCGCCCCGTCCCCAAATCCCAGACACCTCCCGCGCTTCCCTCCTCATCCCGCAGAGGACGCTCATCCCAAAATTCCCGCGAGGACGAGCCCCGGGGGCTCCGCGTGTTCCCAAGCAGGAGGGGACAGGGAATAAATACCGGGATAAGTTTATTGGGAGGGGGAGGAGGGAGGGGGACAGTCGCCCCCCATTCCCAGGGGCCTGATCCCGCAGACCCCCCTCCTCTTCCTCATCCTCCTCCTCCTCCTGGCGCTCGGCGCCTCGGGCTCTTCCCGCTGTCCGGCGGCACCTCAGCGGGATCCGCATTCCCGAGGGATCCCTCGGGGCTGGAGCAGCCCGTGGGATCCCGGTGGGCTGCGGGCTCGGAGCGGGGGCCGGGAGTGCTGGGAGGGGGGTCCCCGGCATCCCAAATCCCGGGATTGGGGCTGAGGGGGGATGTGGTGGGAAAGAGGAGCTGGGCCAGGCGGGGGCGGGATTTGGGGGGATTGGTGGGTGAGGTGCCAGGGGGTGAATCCTTAGGGATTGGGGACGGAGAGGAGGGTGGGGATGAGGATGGGGATAGGGAGAGGGACGGGGATGGGGAGTGGGATGAGGATGGGGATAGGGACAGGGATGGGGACAGGGATAAGGATGGGGGTGGGGACAGGGATGGGGATAGGGATGAGGATGGGGATAGGGACAGGGATGGGGATAGGGATGAGGATGGGGATAGGGACAGGGATGTGGATAGGGATGAGGATGGGGATAGGGACAGGGATGGGGATAGGGATGAGGATAAGGATAAAGATGGGAGTGGGGAGAGGGATGGGAATGGGGATGAGAATGAGGACAGGGACGGGGATGGGGATGAGGACAGGGATGAGGATGAGTGTGGGAATAGGGACAGGGATGAGCATGGGGCTGAGGATGAGGATGGGGCCAGGGAGGAGAGTGGGGACAAGGATTGGGCCAGGGCTGGGGATGGAGACAAGGACGGGGCCAGGTCACTGCCCTGCAGCGGGAGCCGGACATCCGTGGCTGGCACAGGGATGGGCTTGGTCAGCTCCCACCTCTCCCTGGGACCCCCAGCCTGGCATGGGGGTCTCCTGAGTGCTGGGGGGGCCGGGAATGCCCTTACCTGGGCAGGGTGGGCAGCAGGGAGTGGGAAGTGTGGGGGGCTCGGAGCAGGGACGGGGGCACGGCCGCTCCTCACACGTCACCTCCCCGAGCTGGCAGAGGGGACACATGGGGGGTCAGACCCACAGACAGCCCCTGGGCACGGGGACACCACGGGCACGGGGACACCACGGGCAGGGGGACACCACGGGCATCCCATGGGCACAGGGACCACATGGATACCGGGACCCTATGGACAAGGGCATCCCGTGGGAAAGGGGGACTCCGTGGGCATCTCACAGGCACGAGGACCCCAGGGACAAAGGCACCCCATGAGCACAGGGACCCCCAGAGCCATCCCACAGGCACAGGGACCCCATGAGCAAGGACCCCAGGGCGTCCCATGGGGACACCCTCTGGTCACAGGCACCCACCCTACGGTTCCCCCCATAAGGCCACCCCACGGGCACCCACCCCAAGGTGTGTGTCCCCCCCCTGTCTCACCTGGCAGGTGCAGTGGGTGCAGGGCTGACCCTCGGGAGTGAAGCTCTGCCCGTTCTCCACCTTCCTGCCCCGGTAGTTGCAGTCTGGGAGGGTGGGCGAGGGCACCCTCAGGGGGTTTTTGGGGGGTGGGTTTCGGGATTTCTGGGGTTTGGGGACCACAACACCCCCCTTTCACCCCATACCGTCACACTCGGGGCAGCAGCGGCCCTCGGGGTGGAAGGGGTAGGAGCACACGATGGCACATTCCAGGGGCGAGCAGGCCACCGATCCCAGCTGTGAGAGACCGGAGAGACCCCCCCACCCCCAGTCAGGACCCACCCCGAGCGGGTTTGGGGGTTTTTAAAAAAAAAAACCAACAAACAATTCCCGGGATGAGCCCACGGAGCGGGAACCCCCCTGGAATAGCCGGGAATAGCCGGGCCAGCCCTCACCAGGCAGATGCAGCTGAGACACGGATCCAGCTCCGAGGGGAACGTCTCGTTGTTGGAGAACACCCTCCCCATGTAGGTGCAGCCTGCGGGATCGGGGTGGGGAAAGCGGATCGCAGGGCGGCTCGGAATCCCAGGGAATTCCAGGGGCGGGAATTCCAGGGTCGTGCTCACCCGCGGAGCAGTCGGGGCAGCACTGGCCCGGGATGCGGATGGGATGGGGGCAGGTGTCCAGGCACTCCGTGCGCCGGCAGCTCACGGAGCCGTCTGCCTGCGGGAGGGAGCACCTCCACAGACACCTCGGCATTCCCGATCCCGAGGGATCCGGGGGCGTCCCGAGGGTGGGAAGGGGCAGCGGGGACGGGGAGGAGGGGGAGGGAAGCAGAGCAGGTTCTCATTCACCTGGCAGATGCATAACTCACAGGGATCGCCCGGAGACCAGAGCTGTCCCACGGGAAACTCCACGCCGTTGTCGTCCAGGGAGCAACCTGGGAACGCTCAGCTGGCTCCCAAAATCCACCCTCCCCTCTCTTCCACCCTCTCTGTGCCCTGGGATTCCCAATCTCCCACTCTCCTCAGCCCCAAGTATCCCCACATCCCATCCCCTTGTTCCCTCAGCTGTTCCCCACATCCCATGCTCCCCATCCCAAATTAGCCCCACATCCCACCCTCCTCATCCCCAAGTGTGCCCCCCATCTTGTCCCTGACATTCCAACCCCTTTTTTCTCCCAGCTGTTCCCCACATCCGTCTCTCCCTGTCCCTCACATCCCACACTCCCCACTCCAAAATATCCCCACATCCCATTCCCCTCATCCCCAAGTGTCCCCCACAACTCACCCCCGACATTCCAAACCCTTTGTTCCCCACATCCCTCTCTCTTTGTTCCCCATGTCCCTCCCTCCCCATCCTGAAATACCCCCACATCCCATCCCCTTTTCTCCCCCAGCTGTCCCCTACATCCCTCTCTCCCCGTTCCCAGTTGTCCCCCATCCCGCCCCGCCCATTCCCGGGAATGTCGCCATCCCGACTGACCGGTGGGGGCCGGAGTGTCCCGGCAGGAGGAGCAGCACTGCCCGGGCCGCAGGTGCCACTGGTGCTGGGGACAGTCCAGGACGGGACAGGGAGCGAAGGAACATTCCACCTCCCCGCCCTGGGAACGTGGGAATGTGTCACTGGATGTCTCCACATCCAGCCCCAGCCTCGAGAAAGCTGGGATACACACAGCAGGCACAGGGAAGAGCTGGAGCATCCCTGGGGATGTCATCCCCGGGGATCCTCATCCCTCGGGATGCTCATCCCTGGGGACCGCCATTCCTGTGGACCTCCCAGCCCTGGGAATTTCCAGCCCTGGGGATCCTCATCCCTGTGGACACTCGTCCATGTGGACCCTCATCCCTGGGGACCCTCCAACCTTGGGAAATTCCATCTCTGGGCTCCTCCCAGCCTTGGGAATTTCCACTCCCTGGGGACTTTGGGGGACCCTCATCCCTGTGAACGCTCCTCTCTGAGGATTGTCATCCCTGTGGACTTCCCAGCCTTGGGAATTTCCATCCCTGGGGAACTCCCAGCTTTGGGGGACCCTCATCCCTGTGGACCTTCCAACCTTATGGACCCTCATCCATGGAGTTCCTTACCCATGTGGACCGTCACCCATGGCGTTCCCTACCCTGGTGGACCTTCATCCCATGGGGTCCTCATTCTTGCGGACCTTCATCCCATGGGATCCCCACCCTCGGGGACCCTCATCCCATGGGATCCCCTCCCCTGGGTCCCACCTGGCAGACACAGGTGGTGCATCCATCCCCATCCAGGCTGAACCGGGCTCCATGTGCGTACGTGCGGCCCCGGAAACTGCACTTCCCTGGGAAAAGCAGAGTCAGGAGGGCCGGAGATCCAAGCCTGGATCCTCCTGAACCCCCATCCCATCCCAGGGGTCCCCACACCCCCCGGATCGGGGGGTCTCACCTGGATGGCAGGAGCAGCAGTTGGATGGAGAGGGGCTGGGGCAGGAGCCCGGGGGGCATTCTGGGGAGAGGCAGGAGACATTCCCAGCCTGTGGAAGAAGGTGGGAATGAGGGTCCCCGAGGCCGGGATGTCCCCAGGGATTCGGGGGGGATTCTCCAACCCCAATCCAGCTCACCAAGCAGATGCACACGGAGCAATTCCCGTTGGATGGCGAGAAGACGTCGCCCTCGGCTCTGGCCACCCCCTCATGCAGACACCCTGCGATCCAGCGGGGGATCATCCCGGGAATTCGGGGCTCAGGAGAGGCCATCACGGGAATTGTGGGGCCGGCTGAGGGGCGGGGACTCACCTGTGCAGGTGGGGCAGCACCCCCCGGCCGGAGCGGGGAGCGGGTGGGAGCAGGGAACGGAGCAGCTCACGGTGTCACAGAGGACTCGCCCCTCCTGCCGGGACACACGCGGCTCAGCCCGGGTCGGGATAGCGCCATGGGAAAGGCATGGAATGGGGGGGATTCTCACCCGGCACGTGCAGCTCCGGCATCCCGGCTCCGTCCAGCGAGCGCCGGGATCCCGGGAAACCCCCCGGTGCCAACAGCGAGGGGACACCGGGACGGAGGTACCGGGAGACAGGGATGCTGAAGGGGGTGGGAATTGCGTCCCGGGAGCCGCCACGGGAATGCGGGGAGAGGGAGAACCCCTCGGAAGAAGCGGGGAGCCGGGAGGGAGCAGGACGAGGGTGGGCGGGTGCTGCAGGGATTGCAGGATGGGCGACGGCGCCAGGATGGATTTGGGATACCCTGGGAGGGAATTGAGGAAGGCAGAGACATCCCTTGGAGCAGGCAGGGAGACGGGAGCGATCCCGCCCCGCTGTCCCAGCCCGGAGGAGGAGGAGGAGGACACGGATACCTTCGCAGGACACCCTGTCTGTGCCCAGCCGGTATCCGGGGCGGCAGGAGCAGCGGAAACTCCCGGGAATGTTGTGGCAGCTGTGCTGGCAGGGGCGGCGCATTCCCGGCCGCCGGCATTCGTCCACGTCTGTGGGAAAAGGGAATGTGGCAGGAGGGGATGAGCCCAGCAGGGAGCCCGGAGCGCCGGGATGTGCCCCCGACACGGCCCAGGCAGGGATAGGGATGAGGCGGCAGAGCTGGGATCGTGGTGTCATGGACATCTGCATCCCTCGGGATTTGTGGTATGGAGAGGGATGAGGGTCTGGCACAAAATTTGCAGGCTCGTGGCCACCTTGATCCCTTGGGATACATGGCATGGAGAAGGAAGGGGGTCTGGAATATTGCTCATCCACACCGGGGCTCAATGAGCACCTCAGTCCCTTGGGATTCATGGAAATGAAGAGGGATGAGGGTCTGGAATATTGTTCATCCACACCGGGGCTCAATGAGCACCCACATGGAGAGGGAAGGGGATCCAGCATGGCATCCACAGCCTCATGACCTGGGAATTCTCCTCCCGGAGCGGGAAGCTGCTCACCCAGGCAGGAATGCCGGTTCCCATGGAGCTGGTATCCCGGCCGGCAGGAGCAGCGGTAGCTCCCGACGCTGTTCTCACAGCGGTGCTGGCACGGCGAGGCCCGGCACTCACCCGGCTCTGGGAAGGGGATGGAAAAGCGGGATGAGCGCCACGATCCCTCGGGATGCGCGGCCACCACCCCCCCCATACACACACCCCACTCACCCCGGCAGCCGCGGTGATCCGTGGAGAGATCCCGGTCGGAATTCAGGCACAGCCCCTCGCAGGTCCCGCTCCGGCACTCATCGATGTCTGCGGGGACACAGGGAATGGGCTGTGGATTCGGGAAGCGGCTGCTTGCCGCCGGGAGGCTGGTTGGGATGGCCCCGCCGTTCCCACTCACCGGTGCAGCGGATGCCGTCGGGAGTCTCTGCCATGGAAAAGCCGACGGGACACACGCGGGAGACCTCCTGGCAGCCGCCGTGGTTGCAGGACAGGGAGCAGCCGTACTCCCCGCACGTTCCCGGAGCATCTGGAATGTGGGATTGGGGTCAACGGGACATTGGGAGCGCCTCGGGAGCGCCGGGGATGGAGGTGGTGCTGGGAATGCTGCGGGGAGGGGGATGAGGAGCAACGGGCAGGGACAACTCCATCCCGTGGGATTTTGGCATGGAGAGGGAAGTGGATCCAGGATAGTGTCCATGGGCTCACAGCTGTCTGCATCCCATGGGATTTGGGCATGGAGAGGGAAGGGGGGGGTCTGGCACAGAGTCCATGGATACAGAACAGAGCCCATGGATGCAGCACAGAGCCCATGGATACACCACCTCTATTCCTTGGGATTCAGGGCATGGAGAGGGAAGGGGGTCCGGCACAGAGCCCATGGATACGGCATCTCCATCCCTCGGGATGTACCTGGGCAGGTGATTCCCTGCTCCCCATCTGGGCACAGGCAGAGGTTGGGAGCGATGCAGGAGCCGCCGCCGCAGCCGAAGGAGCAAAGTGCTGTGGGAATGGGAGCAGGAGCTTTGGGAACAGGAATGGGAACAGGGACCCCCCCCCCGCCCCCCTCTTTCTCCCAACGTTCCCATACTCACGCAGGGTGCACTTCCCAGTGCCTGGGGACAGCATCCAGCCGGGACAACATCCGCTGCTGGATCCCGGGAAGCAAACGTGGGGCCCCCCTCGGCGCCTGCGGGACAGCAGGGCCTGAGCCCACCCTGTCCCTGGCATTCCCGCAGGGAGCAAAGGTCCTGGGAATGCCAGGAGTGGGCAGGGTGCGCCTTGGGAAGCAGAGCAGGGCTTGGATCAGGGGGAGGCAGGAATGGGGGGAGCCAGTGGCAGTGAGATTCCAAGGTGGGATAGAGAGGGAGGGTTGTGTCCCAGTTATCCCAAATATCCCAGAGAGCAGTGACGGGAGGAATGTCCCCCGGCAGGACAGGGATGTGGGGAGAGGGACAAGGATGATGGAAGCAGAACAGGGATGCGGGAGCAGGACAGGGATGCAAGAACAGGACAGGGATGATGGAAGCAGGACAGGGATGCGGGAGCACGGTCACTGTCCCCCGGACGCGGGAAGAGGGAGGGAATTGCGGGGTCCCAGCCCGTCCCGTTGGGATGGAGAAGCAGAAGGCAGGAATAGCCGGAGCTCGGGACTGCCCATCCCAGGTGTAGCTGGAAAAGGGATAAGGAAAAGGGGGAGGGAGGATCCAGGTCTACCTCTCCACGGCAAAACTTCCCGGCTTCTTCCTCCCGGGATACCCCCTGGCCTGGCCGCTGGAGAGGAGCAGGGACACACAGGCAGCCTGGAAAAGCAGCCCCACCAACATGACAGGCGGCTCCGGCACTTCCCGGCTCCCGCCTTCCCGCCTCCCTTCCCGCTGGCCCTGCTCCTCCTCCTTCTCCCGCCGAGCCGGGAACAATTGGAGCGGGATTGGAGCGGGATTGGAGCGGGGTTGGAGCGGGGCGGGAGCGGCGCCAGCCGTTCCCACCCCCCCAAAACTCCCCCGGGGGTCCGGGCTCATCCCAAGGTTGTCCCTGGGATGCGTGGAGTCAGCGCAGCCGGCCCCGGGTTTGGGATAGGGGTCCCCAAGGCGTTGGGAAGCAGCGGGGAATGTATCCCACTTTTCCCTCCTTTCCCACATCTGGCAAAGCTCCGGCTTGGCCTCTTCCCACCCCTCCTCCTCCTCCTTCTCCTGGAGGCCTTCCCAGCCCTGCACGCGGCGGATAAAGGGGCCGAAGAGGAGCCGGGATAACGGGATGCATCCCGAAGGGAGAGGGGGCTGCGGGATACCCCATCCCAAGGCTCTCCCAATGCCCCCCGGCCCCTCATCCCATCCCAGGGCTGGGAATGAAGCGAAGGTCGCCGGCGGGTAAATGATTGATCCCAAGGAGCAAAGGGCACTGTGGCCCCTGAAATTCCCAATCCAGCATGGATTTTGTCTCAGAGTCCTGCCCAAGGGTCAGGGTCACACAATTCCCAGTTGGAGCTGCTGGGGAAGGGGTTGGGGGGGTGTGGAGTTCCCACTGGATTTAGGGATGGAGGAGCCTCAGTGTGGCCAGGGGAAGCTCCTTTGCTAGAGGAACGTGATCCCAAATTCCAGCTTCCAGCCTGGGAAGTGGCTCCATGATCAGTGGAAAGGGATAAATCCCAATCCAGCTCCGGCACACGGCGCTTTTATTCCCCAAAAAAGAGGTGCCAGCAATTCCACCGGTACTTCTGCTGGGAAAGGGATAGCGCTCCCAGGATCTGCTCCATGGGCCTCTGGAATTCTGGGAATAACATGCTCCAGGCAGGTACAGAGAGCCCGAGGGAATAAAACCTGGAGCCGGCGCTGGCTTTAAGGGGGAATGTCCAAACACAGCCTGATCCCTGCGGCCCCCTTGGAAAATCCGGGATGGAAGCAGGAGCCAGGGATGCTTCCAGCATGAGCTGGAGCTCAGGGAGGGAAGGATGTTGGGAAAACCTGTCCAGCATGGGATTTGGGGGTGTTATCTTGGAGTTATGGGGGGGGGATCCAGGATGGGGAGGGCACAGAAAGCTCCAGGGTCATTCCCAAATTCCATGAGGAAGGTGGGAGGATGAGCAGGAGAGAGGGAGGATGGTTCTTAACAAGCAGCCAGAGGGTGGAAAACCCAGGTTTCCCTAAAAATCCGCCTCTCAGGGAATTCCCAGTGCCAGCAGCCACCAGGCAAAGAGCTGAAATTCCCTACAAATCCCAGGGAAGATGTCTGGAAAACAGGGAGGCATTTCCAAGGTCCACCCGGCCAAGGGCATGGATATGATTCCTCAGGACATGGATCTTTCCTCTTGGACTACTTTATTTGGTAGAACTCCGCAACCAACAAGAGCTTGAGCTTCCCAGAATTCCCTCCCTGCGTGAGGAATGGATCCCATGGAAAGTTATCCCGCTCGGCTCCAGCTTCGATTCCTCTTCCAATAAAACACAAGGAATCCAAAGGGAAAAAAAAAAGCCCAAAACCAAAAAAAAGAGGGATCAAAAGCCAAACAGATGAGTCAAATCTACCCAAGACACCAGGGAAGAGGGAATGGCATCCCGGTGGATCACCCACGGGAAGGGACGGCTCTGGGCACGGCCGAGTCCACAGGATCCATGGATCCCACCCCCCCCCTTCCCGGAATTCCTAACAAGCTGCTCTTCCTTGGGAGATTCCAGCCTGGGGAAGGATTGCCTGGCTCCAGGGGGTAGGGAATGATCCCGAATCCTGCTAATGGATCCGGGTGAGCTCCTCCACGATCTTGATGAGGTCATCCACGGTGGCTTCCCGCTTCATCCCGCTGCCATCGTCGATCTGCCCGGGAAGAAGAAGGCGTGGAATACATTCCCGGGTCAGAAAAGCCTGGATTTAGGGTTTCCCAGGGCGTCCCTATCCCTGGAAGTGCTCCAAGGAGCAAGCTGGGACAGCAGAAGGTGGAACCCGATGGGCTTTGAGGTCCCTTCCAAGCCCAACTCTGGGATCCCACGTCCTGGCAGGGCCTGGATTCCTGGCTCCAAGGCCACCTTCCCGGCTCCAAGGCCACATTCCCAAACCCACCTGCAGGTTGGCCACCACCTCCTGCATCTTGGGCCTGCTGATGTCCAGGAAGCTCTCGATGAGGTCGCCGTCGATGAATCCCGTGGCCGGCTCCGTCTTCCGCTCCGTGTGGAACGACCTCCAGGTGCCCAGGGCGTCAAGGAGCCCAATCCATAGGGAATGACAGCCCAGCTCCATCACCTCCGAGGGCTTTTCCAATCTTAACCCCCTTGGTTGCCCGCACCCGCTCCCAACTTGGCCAACCCCCGCCCCGGCGCCGAGTTCCCGCCTGGAATGCCAAAGGATATAAGGAATGCTCGATCTTCCCGACGCTCTTGATGACCTTGTTGAGCCTGTTCTGCATATCCAGGAGGAGGTTGTACCAGCTCTCCGACAGCGACGTCACCAGCCCTGCGGCGGGAAAACCGGGAATGCTCTCGGCTCCCTTCCCGCCCGAGCCATTCCAGGATTCCCCAGGGATGCTCCTCACCGATCATCCCGTTGACGGTGCCGAAGAGGACGGATCCCTGGGTGGGCGTGGAAGTCTCTCCCAGGTTCTGCATCACCAGGGAGCCGTGGCAGAAGACGTTGACAAATTCTCCCAGGTGGGACAATCCCACTTCCTGCAGGTGCTGCCGCTCCTCGTCCGTCGTGGCCGCGCTGGAATTCCAGACATCCTGCTCGGCTTGGGATTGGGGGGAGGGTGGGGAATCCAGAGCTTCCCGTGCTCCCAAGAGCTGGGAATGCTCCTCCAGTTTTCCTGAAGCTTCCAAAGCTTCTCCTATTGCCACCCTAAAAATGCTCCTCCAGTTTTCCTGAAGCTTCCAAAGCCTCTCCCATTCCCACCCTGGGAATGCTCCCCCAGCTTTCCTGAAGCTTCCAAAGCTTTTCCCATTCACACCCTGAGAGTGCTTCCCCAGCTTTCCTAAAGCTTCCAAAGCTTCTCCTATTCCCACCCTGAAAATGCTCCTCCAGTTTTCCTGAGGGTTCCAAAGCTTCTCCTGCTCCTAACCCACTGATCCTCAGATGGATCTGGGAACGCTCCTCCAAAGGAGGTTCCAAAGCCACTGCAATTCCCACCCAGATGCTCCTGCAAGCTGGGAATGCTCCTCCAGCTTTCCTGAAGGTCCCATCCTCTCCCACCCCATCCCATCCCATCCCATCCCACCTGTCCTTCTGGCACACGAACAGGTTGAAGGCATTCTCTGCTCCCAGGAAGTTGTCATCATCCAGGATCTCCACAGCACTCATCCAGTTTGGATTGAAATCCCGCGCAATCTGGAAGGGACCAGCAGGGTGTGTCCCGATGGGATGGGATGGGATCCAGAGTCCTCATCCCACTGACATTCAGGAGCAAGGTGGGATCCAGCCTGTCCCTCTCAGCTCCAGGAAGCCGGAAAGGAACAAAGTGCCTCCTGGATCTGATCCCGGTCTCAGTGGCACTTGGATAATGCCCTGGGAAAACGTGGAGCACCCCGTGCCAAAGCCACTTCCAAGGATTTTAAAGTCATAGACTGCAGCTAAACCATTCCAAGTGCACTCCAGGAATCCCAGAGGGCATTTCCCCTGGTCCCAAGAGCTCGGCATATTCCTCCAGCTTTCCTGAAGGGTCCAAAGCTTCCACTGCTCCAGGAAGAGCTGGGAATACTCTCCAAAGCCTCTGCCATTCCCACCCTGGGAATGCTCCTCCAATGTTCCTGAAGCTTCCAAAGCCTCTCCCATTCCCACCCTGGGAATGCTCCTCCAGCTTTCCCAAAGCTTCCCAAGCCCCATCCCACCACCACTTCCCTGGAAGCTCCACCAAGCAGAGGGACCTCCATAAAACCTCTCCCCTCGCGCCACACTCCCTATCACCCCTTCTTCCCACTGCTGGGCATTCCCGGAGGGAAAGGCACATTCCAGCACCTCCTCGAAGTTTCCTTCCATGGGTTTGTAGGCCAGGAGTAGCACGGAGCGCATGAGGTCTCCCACCAGGATGAAGTCCCCCTTGGTCTTCAGGTAGAGGGCCATGATGTTGTTGTAGTGGTTGCACTCCGTGCGCAGCTCCTTCTCCGCCGTCCACTCGTACAGCCGGACCTGCCGGGATTGGGATCGGGAAGCTCCGCGGTGGGATCCGCCCCGGCATTCCCGGCTCCCTCCCTGGAGGAGGGTGTGCTTACCGTGCTGTTGATGCTGGCCAGGAGTTTCCCGTTGAATTCCACCATGGAATACACGGCGCCCTTGACCTCCTTCTCGGCCAGGCTCTGCAGCTTCCCTGGA
>VXAU01001095.1:179823-190886 GCA_013399695.1 Formicarius rufipectus | reverse complement strand
ACATGGGAATGGGGGGAAAAGGGACATGGGGGAAAAGGGACATGGGGGAAAAGGGACATGGGGGAAAAGGGATATGGGAATGACACGACATGCTAGGGAAATCCCAGAATCCAGGATGGGGTGGGATTCCGGGGCTTCTCTAAGGGATGTGGAAGCAAATCCCAGAATCCAGGGCTGGGAAGGAATTCCTGGGCTTCTCCAGGAGATGGAGGCAAAGGGAACACAATGGGACAAATCCCACCTGTGGGCACTTCCCTTGGGAAAAACTCTGCCTGTCCCAGGGCCAGGACCCCCAGGGGCTCCGAGGAGCTCATCCCAGCGGGATGTTTCCAAGCAGGAATGCCGCGCTCTTACCATCGGAGTAGTGGAAGACGACAATCCGGCCCTGCTTGGGCTCGGCTTCCTCGGGATACACCATGGCCGTTCCCACGATGAAATAGGTGTTGGGATCCTTTCCCAGCTTACAGGACACCAGGCTCAGGGCATACTCGTTTTGCAGGAATTGGTGAGCATGGAGCACTGGGGGGGGGGAAAAAAAAGCAGGAAAAGGGACAAACTTTGGGATTCCTGGAGGTTCCCTGCCGGCAAAGGGACGCTATTCCCGAAAACCTGATGGTGGGCATTCCCCCGGGAACACACAGAATTCCAGCTGTGGCCAAGCTGTGAGGATCTCCAGCTGCAGCTGTGGGGTTTTCCAGGTGGGAAAAGGGGGATTTTGGGAATGGGGAGGTACCTTCGAAGGTGTGCTGGTCGATGATGAGCAGGTTGTGAACTTCCACCTCCTCTCCGAAGGATGTCTCGTGCGGAGCGGTGCTGCTGGAAAACAGCTTGGAAGTGCTCACGCTGGTGGATAAGGCCTGGAAAATGGGAGAATCCGTCGTGTCCCAGGGCTGCTCGGCACATCCAACCCAGCCAGGGAGCGGGAGAATGGATGGGAGAGCAGCGGGAGGGAGGGAGGGAGGAGTAAGGAAAGTGTGGCTTCCAAAGGTGGATCACCGGGAAAAGGAAACTCCTGGAGAGTGCTCCTGTGGGATATGGAAGGAGCAGCATCTAAAAATATAGGAATCAGGTGGAAAAGGGCATGGAATGCAGGACCCGGACACACCCACGGAGAGATCCCACCAGCCCAGTGGAATTCCCTCACAGCTTGGGGAGGGAACACTGTCATGGAAAACATGGATTTGGCCTGGGGAATTACATCCCCATGGAGCAGGGCTGCTCCAGGCTGGGATCTCACCTGGGTGCTGGCGCTGGGCCGCAGGGCCGTGGTGCCCCCGCTGGCATCCTGCACCTCAATGCGGCTGGACAGCACCCCAAAGCACTGGGACACCTCTTGGTAGCAGATCTTCCTGAGGGACAAACAGCCAGGATAGACCATTCCCAGGAAGCTCCAGAGGCCTCACCCCACCCCACCATCCCCATCCCAGGAATTCCCAGCCCAGGAAGCTCTCCCAGCTCACCGGGGTGACTCGTAGAGGGGCACGGTGCGGATGTGCAGCTTCTGGATCTCATCGATGGTGCCGATGGTCAGGGTGCTGTTGTTGGCCAACGCCAAACTGCGCAGAGACAGAGGGGCAAAATCCCATGGAAAACCGGCTGTGGAGCCGCAGGAACACCCCGGGATTTGGTCTGGGGAATATCCCTGTGGAGCGTGGCAGCCCACCTGTCGGGATAGCCGTCGGAATTGAGCGGGCACATGTAGTTGACCTCCTTGAGGTTGACGTTGGAGAAGACCAGCTTGTGGTTGCTGCTGTAGATGACGGTGGGGCGGTCGGAGCAGGCGAAGACGTTGGTGGTGGACAAGGAGCGGAAGGTCCTCAGCACCGTGGGCTGCGTGCCCAGAGTCACCTTCTTCCGGTCGCTCAGAGAGCCTGGGGGTGAGGAAAAGCACGGCCGGGATCTCCAGCATGGAGGGAGATCCATGGGGGAAGATTCCCGAGGGGCATTCCATGGGAAGGGAAGGGAAAGGGAAGGGGAAGGGATAAGGGAAAGGGAAGGGATAAGGGAAGGGGGAAGGGGAGAGAAAGGGGAAAGAGAAGGGAAGGTTTGGGAAGGGAAGCGAAAGGGGAAGGGAAAGGGGAAGAGAAAGGGGAAGAGAAAGGGGAAGGGAGAAGGGGAAGGGAGAAGGGGAAGGGAAAGGGAACAGGGAAGGGAAAGGGGAAGGGGAAGGTGGTGGTCACCTGTGTCCAGGCTGAGGCCGAAGTAGAAGAGGGCGCCGTCGCCCAGGGCGCACAGGAGGTAGTGGCTGCTCTCGAAGGTCGTCATGAGGATGGAGCGCGGGATGATCTCTGCGGGAAGAAGGAAAAGCACGGATGAGGCACCCAGGAAACTCCGGGGATGGCCGTGGTTGTTCCCGTGGGGAAGCTCCCACCTCCTCCCAGCATCTCCTTGTGCAGCAGCTCGAAGGACGGGAGCTTGAGGATGCGGGCGGAGATGTCAGTCCAGAGCCCGATGGCGCAGAGCGGGGACATCCCGTTGGAGTCTCCCAAGGGAGTGATGTCCAGGCAGGCCACCTCATGCTCCATCTCCGTGCAGCTGAGAAGGGAAGGAGGGAGGGAAGGGAGGGAGGGGGTGATCCCGAATCCTGGAGCGGGCGGGATGCACCCCCTGCTCCTCACCTGATCTGCCGGAGCTCCTGGGGCCGGATCTCCAGGTAAAACAAGGCTCTTCCCACGGCCACCACCACCTGGTTGGTGTTGCAGGAGGCGACGCTGATGTTCTTCCCGTTGGGCTCCTTCCACTCGCTCACCAGGGATTTGGGATCCTGGCTCACCAAGCGCACGGAGCCGGAGGTGATCTGCGCAGGGAGCATGGAAAAATCAGGGAAAATTCCCTTTCCCAACAATCCCCCTGCTCTGTGTTCCTTAAAAACGGACAGCTGGGGCAATGCCTGAGGATTCCACAGAGCTGGAATCACCTGGATGAGCTGCTGGTGGGCCACGTTCCCGCAGAAGAACGTCTGCTGGTCATCCACAAATCCTGTCAGCTCCGTCTCTTCCACCTCCTCCCCGTTCAGCATCAGAACCCTGGAAAGGGGTGGGGCATTCCCATGAATTCCTGCTCCAGCAGGCACTGGAATTCCCGGATGGAAGATCTGCCCCTACCTGGTCTGGCCCACAAAGGACAACACCAGGGTATTGTCCGTCTCCCGGTGTGGATCCGACCTCAGCGGCCACAAGCCTGGAAAAACAGCCCACAATTCCCAACGTCATTCCATGTAATTCCACATCCCAACCTCATCCATGCCCACAACGCCCCCTCTCCGGGTGTTGGACACCACGGATCAACCCCCTCCCACCTTTAATTCCTGGCAGGTCGATGCTGGCGTGCTCGTGGATCCCGATGCCATTCCGGATGATCCGCAGGGATCCCTCTTTGAAGGCGCCGGAGCAGGTGACCAGCTGGAGGAGAGGGAGAGAAGACACAGCTGGGAATGCTTCCCACTCCTCTTCAGGATCATGGGAAGATGGGGAGCCCGTCTTAGGATCAAGGAATCCTGGAATGGTTTGGCTTGGAAGGGACCTCGACGCTCCTCCCATTCCCATGGGACTTCCACGTTCCGCCATCCCAGGTAGCTCCAGCCTGGCTTTGGGCACTTTCAGGGATGG
The DNA here is from genome assembly GCA_013399695.1 of Formicarius rufipectus. Lineage (NCBI taxonomy): Eukaryota > Metazoa > Chordata > Aves > Passeriformes > Formicariidae > Formicarius > Formicarius rufipectus. The sequence goes on along the minus strand of VXAU01001095.1, from coordinate 187,278 downwards.
GATATCCATGACTTCTTGGGCATCTCCTCCAAGGAATTTTTCTGGCAGCTGATCCTTCCCCATGGCACAAAGGAGGCCACTGGGATAGCCGGGAATGACCCTCATACCGCTCCAGGAAAAACCCCAGCACCTGGATAAGGCTCCAAGATCCACCAACACCGGGATTGTTGTCTTTCCCTTCCCTTTTCCAGGGAATCTGTGGCTGCCTCATCCCTGGGATGAGCTCAGACTGGGCTTGGAGCAACCTCGGGCCAGTGGGAAGTTGAGTTGGGACTGGACGACTCTTCCAACCCAAACCACTCCAGGATTCTATGGAGAATTCCCGGGATGGAGGATACCTGTCCTTGTCCTTGTCTTTCCAGGTCCACCACGCACATGTCCACGATGGGTCCCAGGTTGGTGAAGGTCTCCATGGCAACCACGTAGGATCCCTGCTCATTGCTGTCCACGTTGAGCTGGGAATAAACACCGGGATAAATCCCTGCCTCCCACGGAGTGAGGTGAGGGAAAGAGTGGGAAAATTCATCCGCGTTCCAAGGTTTTGGTGGGAATTGAGGCCGGGAAAACATACCTTCACCAGTTGGGAATCTCCAAGCCTGGATCCAACAAACACCACCCCGTTATCCAGGTAGGTCAGGCACTCTGCTATGGATGTCTGGAAAGTGGGAAGAGGCATGGAAAAGCCTTTGGAATACCTTAGGAATAGCAGTAGGAGGCTGTTTATCCAATGGAAAACCCCTGGGCACGGGATGGGGATTTAATGCATCCAGAAACCCCAAGGAATCTGAGCTTTTCCCAGGGAAACAGTGCGGAAGCGTTGGGGGAAAAACACCAGGAAGAGAGTGTGAAAAAGTGGGAAGATGATGTGGAAAAAACGAGAAAAGGGTGTGAAAAAATCGGGAGACATAAATTTCTGAGGGAATTTTCCAGCAGCCAACAGGTTAAAGCCGGGAAAAACAGGAAGTCTCCCCACCCTGGGGATCCCAAAGGGACACCATTCCCATGTGGAGCATTCCCAGGTGTGGGAGAATCCCGGGAAAGGCGTGTCCTACCTCTCCCAGCAGCTCCACTCGCAGGTCCTTCAGGGTGACGGTGCCATCCATCTGCTCCTCCTTCTCCAGGAGCAGCATGAAGAGCCGCCCTTCCATGTCTCCCAGCAAATACCGGGATCCGTTGGGATCCACCCGGTTGTGGCACACGATGGTGCTTTGCTGCAAGGAAAGGAGGGAATTCCTGGATCTGTTGGAACGGTCCCAAAGGGGTTCCCAAAAGCTGGAGCTGCAGAGACTCATTCCCTGCTCCGATATTCCCAGAATTCCATGGGGGAGAGGACTGGGAAAGCAGGAATTCCAAGGGGCTGAGAACTGGGAAAGCAGGAATTCTATGGGGTTGAGGACTGGGAAAGCGGGAATTCCACGGGGCTGAGGACTGGGAAAGCAGGAATTCCAAGGGGCTGAGGACTGGGAGAGCAGGAATTCCAGGGGGCTGAGGACTGGGAGAGAGGGAATTCCAAGGGGCTGAGGACTGGGAGAGCAGGAATTCCAGGGGGCTGAGAACTGGGAGACCAAGAATTCTAAGGAGTTGAGGACTGGGAAAGCCGGAATTCCACGGGGCTGAGGACTGGGAGAGCAGGAATTCCAAGGGGCTGAAGACTGGGAGAGAGGGAATTCTAAGGATCTGAGGACCAGGAGAGCGGGAATTCCACAGGGCTGAGCACAGGGAGAGCAGGAATTCCAAGGGGCTGAAGACTGGGAGAGAGGGAATTCTAAGGATCTGAGGACCAGGAGAGCGGGAATTCCACAGGGCTGAGCACAGGGAGAGCAGGAATTCCAAGGGGCTGAAGACTGGGAGAGAGGGAATTCTAAGGATCTGAGGACCAGGAGAGCGGGAATTCCACAGGGCTGAGCACAGGGAGAGCAGGAATTCCAAGGGGCTGAAGACTGGGAGAGAGGGAATTCTAAGGATCTGAGGACCAGGAGAGCGGGAATTCCACAGGGCTGAGCACAGGGAGAGCAGGAATTCCAAGGGGCTGAAGACTGGGAGAGAGGGAATTCTAAGGATTTGAGGACCAGGAGAGAGGGAATTCCAAGGGGCTGAGAACTGGGAAAGCAGGAATTCCCTGGGGCTGAGGACTGGGAGAGCAGGAATTCCACGGGGCTGAGGACTGGGAGAGAGGCAATTCCACAGGGCTGAGGACTGGGAGAGAGGGAATTCCAAGGGGCTGAGGACTGGGAGAGCAGGAATTCCACAGGGCTGAGCACTGGGAGAGCAGGAATTCCACGGGGCTGATGACTGGGAAAGCAGGAATTCTAAGGAGTTGAGAACTGGGAGAGCAGGAATTCCATGGGACTGAGGAGTGGGAGAGCAGGAATTCCAAGGTGCTGAAGACTGGGAAAGCAGGAATTCCAGGGGGCTGAGGACTGGGAAAGTAGGAATTCTCCGGGATGCAGCTCCCAGATTTCCAGAGGCCCCCACCTTGATGATGGGAGGGGCGATGGCCAGGTACTTGTCCCCGTTGTGGTAGGTGATGGATTCCTGCCCGATGATGATGGCGCCTCCGAAGGGCTCCGGAACTGTGGGAAAACACATCCAGCATTCCATGAAACCACCCCCCCCTCCCCGTGCGGGAAAAACTTGGGAAGAAGGGCAGGGAAGAGCTTTCCCAACCTGCAATGACCATGGAGGCTTCGGCTTCCACGTTTTCTTGCTTCCAAGGGCCCTTGTTGAATTCCTTCTCCCGCAGGGACACCTCGTACGTCTTCACGTGCCGGCCCTGAGGGTCCTGGAAGAGAAGCCACAAGATTCCAGGAATAAGGAATCCTGGAAAAACAGGTGAACATTCCCAGTTCCCCTTCCTCTTTCTCCCTCCAAGCCACACGGATGCTGTTTTCCCAAAGTTTTCCATTTCAACCTCTGGATAAATCCCTGCACCAAGAAAGGCTGGGAAGTGCTTTGCCGTTGTTATCCCAGGGATTTTCTGGGATTTCTGTTCACCTGAAAATCCTGGAGCTGAAACACCACTATGGAATATCACCAGCAGCTCCAGCAAACCTTTGGGAATTCAGCTTTTTTTATCACCTACTCCCTTTTCCTGGTCTCTTCCCGTGGTTTTAGGACTTCCCAACAATTATCCCAGTCCCTGCTGTTCTCGTCAGTCCAAATCCCGGGATAATGGTGACTGAACAGAGAAGGAATCAAGGCAGCAGCTGGGAAAAATCCCCCTTTCCACAGGCAGGGAAAAAAAGAATCCAGAGCTTTACGAGATCCCGCTCCTGCTCCAAGGATTTTGGAGCATTAAACATGGAATCTTAGGATTATTTAGGTTGGAAAAGTCCTCTCATCATCCAACTGTTCCCACGAATCCCAGGCATGTGGTGACAAAGGGGCTCCTCTCCCAGTCCTTGACTCGGGAGGAGTTTGGGAGGATCCAGCAGTGCCCAAAGAGGGAATAATTCCATCCCTGCTGCCACGGGATAACCTGGAATTTGCCAAAGGGAACAGATCCCTCGCTCAGTCGGCACCTAAAAGGCTCCTTGGATCCAAACAAGACTTTGGGGAAAGCATGGAATGCTCCTTCCATGAGGAGCCAGGTAACGGGAGAGGTTATGGATCGTGGATCCCCTTCACACTCGGAGTTGTCTCCCGACATTCCCAAAGACCTTGTGTTTTATGGAAAAGCTCTGCAAAACAACTGAACCCGGATCTCATCCAACCCCTGGAATGATCCACGAGCTCCTCCAGAGGGTTCACCATGGAAAATATTCCCACCCAAGGCAGAGCTGCCCGGGAATCCCGTGGGAAGGCGCTGCTTCCTCTCCCCTGGAGCCGGGAAAAAGCAGCACGTGGAGCTTCGCATCGAGCCGGGAATGGCTGGAATCACCCCTGGCAGCCTCTGGAAAAACCTCTGGAGCTCCAGGGGGATTATCCATGGAAAAGCAGTACCTGGTAGACGAAGCAGATGGTGGGAGCTTGGCATCCGTAGAGGAATTTCACGTCGATGACCTGCAGCTCCTCCAGGCGGATGTTGAAGGCCTTTAATTCCTTGTTTTCCCGATCCAAGGGGATGACCTTGAAGAGGCCGTCGTAGAGGCGGAGCCCGATCATCCGGCACTCGGGATCGATGATCCCGATGATCCCGGTCTCCGAGGGGCGGCCGATGCGATCCTGAGGGAGAAATCCCGGGGAGAAGGGAAAATGGGATTAGGGATTCCTGAGGGGCTCCAGGAAAACCAGCCCTGCGCACCTCCCAGAATTCCAGCTGGGAAGGCACCAAGCCTAAGGAGGAGATGCCTTTCCCACGGGAATTGCTCCCACAGGTTTCCTCTCTCCTGACAATGCTCTGGGAAAACCTGGTTTTCCAAGCCTGGATGATCCCGAGGAGCTGCATCCCTTTCCCAGTCTCTGCTCCGATATCCATGAGCAAAAATCCCCCTCCCAAATCCAACCCACAAATCCCTCAGGATTCCCCAGCCAGGAATGATTTTGGCATCTCCACCTGTCTCCTCCTGGCACAGGAAGATTAAGGATTTTTCCCAGATATTCCTGACCAGATATTCTCATCTCTGCCTCCTGCCCACCATTCCCAACATTATCCCAGCAAACAGCAGCCATGAATTTCCAAAGGACTCGTTTCCTAGGGAAAATTCAACCTTGCAAGGAGTTTTGGGCCACTGGTTTTCCTTAAATTTTGCTTATGATCCCATATTTATTATTCCCAAGAACATGGCTGCGTCCTGGATGGAGCATCCTGATCCCTGCCCACGGCGGGGGGATGGAATGGGATGAGCTTTAAGGTCCCAACCAGTCCAGGATTCCATGTGTTGTTTAGGTGGGATATTAGGAAGGAATCCTTTTCTTAGAGGGTGAGGAGGGCCTGGAATGGATTCCCAGAGAAGCTGTGGCTGCCCCATCCCTGGAAGTGTCCAAGGCCAGCTTGGAGCTATCCTGGGATAGCAGGAGATTCCCTGCCCATGGAAAGGAATTGGATGAGCTTTTAGCTCCCTTTTCCATCTCAGAACTCCATGAATCCTCCCAGAGACTGAGAGAGCCTCTGGAAACACCCTTTGGGAGCCAGGGCCTCGTCCCAAATCCAGTGGCATCCACAGAATTCCCACCACCCTGGCAGAAATCCATCCTCTGTCGCAGCACGGCAGGAAACCCACCCCCTCCAGAATCCCTGCAGCACCATTCCCATTCTTTTTGCGCCATTCCCTTTCCCTCTGGGCCATTCCCATTCTCTCCATGTCATTCCCATTCTCTCCGTGTAATACCTGTTCTCTGTGTCATTCCCATCCTACACCATTCCCACTCTCCCTGTATCATTCCCTCTCTATCAATGTCATTCCCACTCTCCCTGTCATTCTCCCCACGTCATTCCCACTCTCCCTGTGTCATTCCTTTTCTCCCCACGTCATTCCCACTCCCACAATATCATTCCTATTCTCTCCACGCCACTCCCCCTATCTCTACATCATTCCCACATCATTCCCACTCTTCCCATGTCACTGCTATTCTCCCCATGTCATTCCCATTATTCCCACATCATTCCCACTCTCCCCACACCATTCCCACCATCCTCTCATCACCCTTGTTCTTCCATCTTTCCCATTTTCCCCACGTCATTCCCATTCTCTCCATGCCATTTCCCTTGTCTGCACACCATTCCACATCTCCCCACTCCATTCCCACTCTCCCACGCTATTCCCACTCTCCCCACAGCATTCCCACTCTCTCCACTCCATTCCCACTTTCCCCACACCATTCCCACTCTCGGTCATTCCCATTCTCCCCACTCCATTCCCACTCTCTGTCATTCCCACTCTCCCACACCATTCCCACTCTCCCACACCATTCCCACTCTCCCCACTCCATTCCTACTCTTCCCACACCATTCCCACTTTATGTCATTCCCACTCTCCCACACCATTCCCACTCTCTGTCATTCCCATTCCCCGTCACTCCCCCTCTCCTCACGCCATTCCCATCTCCCCCTGCCATTCCCACTCGGTGTCATTCCCGGCCCATTCCCACCTGGACGTTCCCGTGTGCGCGGGTGATGATGTCGATGCTGTCCCCGCTCTGTTTGTACTCCAGGATGCAGGCGTTGTACTTGGCCGTCAGGATGAACAGCAGGTCCTTGCTCTCCCCCTGCAAGCATTCCCATTCCCATCGGGAATTCCGGACGGGAATTCCCGCCTGCCCCCCCGCCCTTCCCAGACCCCATTCCCGGCAGGAATTCCTGACTGCCCCCCACCCTTCACGGACCCCATTCAAAGTGGGAATTCCCTCCTCCCTCCTGCCCTTCCCAGGACCCATTCCCCCTGGGAATTCCTGCCTCCCACCCTGGTCCCTCCTGCGACCCATTCCCGCCTGTCCCCTCATCCTTCCCAGGACCCATTCCCACTGGGAATTCACTCCTGCCCCTTAACCTTCCCATGCTCCATTCCCCCCTGCTCCTCATCCTTCCCGGGACCCACTCCTTCCAGGAATTCCCACCTCCCCTCCTTCCCTTCCTGTGTCCCATTCCCACCTCCCTCTCTGCCCTTCCTGCGCCCCATTCCAGCCAGGAATTCCCTCCTCCCTCCTGCCCTTCCCGGACCCAATTCCGGCCGGGAATTCCCTCCTGCCCCCCATCCTTCCCGGACCCAATTCCCAGTGGGAATTCCCTCCTTCCCCTCACCCTTCCTGTGCCCCATTCCCGCCGGTCTCCCCTCCCTTCCCACGCTTCATTCCCACCTCCCCCTTTCCCTCCCTTCCCGTGCCCCATTCCCGCTGGGAATTCCCTCCTCCCACTGCTCCCTTCCCAGACCCCATTCCCGGTGGGAATTCCCGCACCCACCTTGGGCCGGAAGAGCTCGATGACGGCGGTCTTGCCGTACATTCCCACCTCCTTGACGGGCCGCAGCCCCTCGGCCGTCACCACGTAGATCTCCAGCCGCGTGTTTTTGGCGATCAGCAGGTTCAGGTCCTCGGCCGAGGTGAAGTGGCCTGGGAATTGTGGGATGGGCGTTCCAGAGGGGAGGGAATTCTCATTCCCGGGGGAATTTCCCGCCCGTCCCATGATGGGGGTCAGGGATCGCCCGAGGGTTTGCTCCCGGTATCCCAAAATCACTCCCTGTTACTCCCAAAACGCCCCGAGGATCCCAAATCCCCTCCTGGACCTGCAGAATCCATCGGGAAGGCCAAACCCATCCGTGCCCCAAACTCCTCTTGGTGTTCCCAAAACTCCTCTGGGATCCCAACCATCCTGGGATCCCAAACCCCCCATGAGATCCCAAACCATCTCAAAATCCCAAATCCCCCTTCAGATCCCAACCCCCCCCTGAAATCCCAAACTCCCCTTGAGATCCCAAACCACCTCGGGATCCCAAACTCTCCCAAGATCCCAAACCACTTCAAAATCCCAAACCATCCCGAAATCCCAACCCCCCCCGAAATCCCAAACCCTTCCCTGAG
>VXAU01001095.1:169529-179569 GCA_013399695.1 Formicarius rufipectus | reverse complement strand
GGGCCGCTCTGGCCGCCTTGGAGGACCGCGGGGAGCAAGAGAGACGGGCCGCTCTGGCCGCCTTGGAGGACCGCGGGGAGCAAGAGAGACGGGCCGCTCTGGCCGCCTTGGAGGACCGCGGGGAGCAAGAGAGACGGGCCGCTCTGGCCGCCTTGGAGGACCGCGGGGAGCAAGAGAGACGGGCCGCTCTGGCCGCCTTGGAGGACCGCGGGGAGCAAGAGAGACGGGCCGCTCTGGCCGCCTTGGAGGACCGCGGGGAGCAAGAGAGACGGGCCGCTCTGGCCGCCTTGGAGGACCGCGGGGAGCAAGAGAGACGGGCCGCTCTGGCCGCCTTGGAGGACCGCGGGGAGCAAGAGAGACGGGCCGCTCTGGCCGCCTTGGAGGACCGCGGGGAGCAAGAGAGACGGGCCGCTCTGGCCGCCTTGGAGGACCGCGGGGAGCAAGAGAGACGGGCCGCTCTGGCCGCCTTGGAGGACCGCGGGGAGCAAGAGAGACGGGCCGCTCTGGCCGCCTTGGAGGACCGCGGGGAGCAAGAGAGACGGGCCGCTCTGGCCGCCTTGGAGGACCGCGGGGAGCAAGAGAGACGGGCCGCTCTGGCCACCTTGGAGGACCGCGGGGAGCAAGAGAGACGGGCCGCTCTGGCCACCTTGGAGGACCGCGGGGAGCAGTAGAGACGCGCGGCAGGCGGACCGCGGGGAGCGCAGGTGGGCAGAGGGGGATGCTCAGGGGTTCCCCCACCCCACACCCCCGCCAGATCCTGCGGGATTCCCGGTGATCCCGCGCACATCCCAACCCTAATCCCGCCGGGAAGCGCCGGGTGGATCCCTCGCTGCCCCCTGCACCCATCCCCGGCTGGGGGACCCCAAAAAACACGGGACGGGGTGTTCCCACCCTGATCCCACCGCTGGATCGCGGGGGTATCCCGCCCTCATCCCAAAAAAGAGGTCTCTGGGGGTCGTCCCATCCTGATCCCTCATTCGAAAAAGGGACATCCCAACCTGGTCCCCCATCCCAAAAGGGGACATCCCATCCTCATCCTTCATCCCAAAAAGGGACATCCCAGTCTGGACCCGCTTCCCAAAAGGGATATTCCAGTCTGGCCCCTTATCCCAAAAGGGACGTCCCAGCCTGATCCCCCGTCCCATCCTGGCCCCCCATCCCAAAAAGGGACATCCCATCCTGATCCCCCATCCCAAAAGGGACACCCCATCCCAAAAAGAGACATCCCATCCTGGTCCCTCATCCCAAGAAGGGACATCCCATCCTTTTCCTCCCCATCCAGAAGGGACATACCTCTCTGAGACCTGTCCCATCCTAATCCCCCATCCCAACAACGGGATCCCTGCTTGAGGAAGGGGATGTCTCCATTTGGGAACACCCCATTCCCACTAACCCCCACCCCCTTCCCACCGTCCCTCCCCCACTTCCAGCCTGCACTTTGCCCTCTTTCCCAACAGATTCCAGCCCCGGATCCAAGCTCTGCCACGGACCGTGCTCATGGAGGTACGACCAGGACACACCAAATCCCGTGGGAACAGAATTCCCCCTTTTCCCACTCCCTTTGCCCCCTCTTACTCCCCCCACTCCCATCCTTCCTTCCACAGATTCCCAAAAAACTGGTGTCATCCGTGTCCGGCTGTGCCGACGACGCCCTGGCCGGGCTGGTGTCCTGCAATCCCGGGCTCCGGCTGCTCCGGGGCCACCGGGTGATCCTCCGGAATGACCTCCCGGCCCTCCGTGGCCGCGTGGCCCTCTTATCCGGAGGGGGCTCCGGCCACGAGCCGGCCCACGCGGGTGAGCATCCCGAAATTCCCACTTCCCGGAGCCCCTTCCCACCTGTCCCGGGCCGTGGGGAGGGCACTGAGGTGCCATTCCCGCTCCGCAGGATACGTGGGACAGGGAATGCTGACGGGAGCGGTGGCTGGAGCCGTGTTCACCTCCCCATCCGTGGGCAGCGTCCTGGCAGCCATCCGGGCCGTGGCACACGCCGGAGCAGGTTGGGAATATGCCAGGATGCGGATATGGCATTCCTGCCCCGGGATTGCCGAGACACCGGGGCCTCTTGCCCGGGCTTGTTCCCATTGTCCCTGTGTCATTCCTGTTCCCTCCATGTCATTCCTGTGCTATCCGTGACATTCCTGTGTTCTCTATGTGATTCCCATTTTCTCCATGCCATTCCCATGCTCTCCATGTGATTCCTGCTCTCTCCATGTCATTCCTGTGTTTTCTATGTGATTCCCATTTTCTCCATGTAATTCCCATTCTCTCCGTGTCATTCCCATCCGCTCCACATCATTCCCATTCTCCCTATGCCATTTCTATTCACTCCATGTCATTCCCACTCTCCCCATGTCGTTCCCATTCTCTCCATGCCATTCCCACTCTATGCCATTTCTGCCTTCCCCACACCATTCCCACTCTCCTCACTCCATTCCCACTCTATGTCATTCCCACTCTCCTCACTCCATTCCCACTCTCTGTCATTCCCACTCTCCCACACCATTCCCACTCTCCCACACCATTCCCACTCTCCTCACTCCATTCCCACTCTCTGTCATTCCCCCTCTCCCCACACCATTCCCACTCTCCCACACCATTCCCACTCTCCTCACTCCATTCCCACTCTCTGTCATTCCCACTCTCCCACACCATTCCCACTCTGCCCACACCATTCCCACTCTCCCCACTCCATTCCCACTCTATGTCATTCCCACTCTCCCCACTCCATTCCCACTCACCCCACTCCATTCCCACTCTATGTCATTCCCACTCTCCCCACACCATTCCCACTCTCCCCACTCCATTCCCACTCTGTCATTCCCACTCTCCCCACTCCATTCCCACTCTCCCCACACCATTCCCACTCACCCCACACCATTCCCACTCTCCCCATGCCATTCCCACCCTCCCCACGCCCATTCCCACAGCCGGGATCCTCCTGATCGTGAAGAACTACACGGGGGACCGGCTGAATTTCGGGATGGCCCTGGAACGGGCGCGCTCCGAGGGCACGGACGTGCGGATGGTGGTGGTGGGAGACGACTGCGCCTTCGCCGCGCCGGGGAAAGCCGGGAGACGCGGGATCTGCGGCACCGTCCTCATCCACAAGGTCCCGCCGGGGCTCCCGTGTCGGGATGCCGGGAATTTTCGGGATGGCTGACGCGGGGCTGCCCTCGACAGGTGGCCGGAGCTCTGGCGGAGGCAGGAGCGGGTTTGGATGAGATCGTGGAGAAGGTGACGGCGGCTTCCCAAGCCATGGGTGCGTCCCGGGATGGGGTTATCCCGGTGGGAATGCTGGCACCTGTCTCTCCTGGGAAATCAGCCCACTCCTCCTGTTCTCCTCGTGCTTCCTGGAAAAGCAACAACCCCCTCCTGCCCCTTCAGCCCAATTCCCCCCATTCCCTTCTGGAAAACCAGCCCTTCCCAGTCCTGTTCCTTTCTGGAAAATCAATCCCATTCCCTTCTGGAACATCAGCCCCTCCCGGTTTTGTTCCCTTCTGGAAAATCAGCCCCTTCCCCTCCTGGAAAATCAGTTCCATTCCCCCCAGTCCCTCCTGGAAAATTGGCCCCATTCTCCTCATCCCTGCTGGAAAACCAGCCCCATTCCCCCCATTCTCTAATGGAAAACCAGCCCCATTCCCTTCTGGAAAATCAGTCTCTTTCCCTCCTGGAAAATCAGTCCCAGTCCCCCCAGTCCCTCCTGGAAAATTGGCCCCATTCTCCTCATCCCTGCTGGAAAACCAGCCCCATTCCCTCCATTCTCTCATGGAAAACCAGTTCCCCTCACTCCCTTTCCCTCCTGGAAAATCAGCCCCATTCCCCTTCTGGAAAATCAGTCCCATCCCTCCTGGAAAATAGACCCCATTCCCTCCATTATCTCATGGAAAACCAGCCCCTCCCAGCCCTATTCCCTCTTGGAAAACCATCCCTGAATCCCTCCGGATTTAAGGGCGCATTCCCTCCCGACAGGTTCCCTGGGTCTCAGCCTGTCTCCCTGCAGCATTCCAGGATCCAAGCCCTCATTCCAGCTGGCTGAGGATGAGATGGAGCTGGGGCTGGGTGAGGAGGAGCCGCCCGGGAGCCATCCTGGATCCATCCTGGATCCCTCCCAGATCCATCCCGGATCCCTGGGCGGTCCGAGTTTCCCTGTCCCCCATGGGAAGTGTGGGATGTGACGTGGCCCTGTCTCCGTAGGGATCCATGGAGAGGCCGGAGTGCGCCGGATGAAGGTGAGAGGGAGGATCCTGCTGTGTCCTCGCTATTCCCAGATCACCCCCAGCATTCCCAAGTGGCCTGACTCTGCTCTTCCCACCCTCCAGGTGCTGCCGGCGGATGAGGCCGTGGAGGTGATGCTGGAGCACATGACGGATCCATCCAGCGCTTCCCACCTATCCCTGACTCCTGGTGAGCCCCCACCCTGGATCCGCCCGGACTTCCAGGACCCTCCACGCTCCCCCAAAATCCCTGATCCCACTCTCATCCCGCCCCTCATCCCTTAGGATGCTCCGTGGTGCTCATGGTGAACAACCTGGGCGGGTTATCCTGCCTGGAGCTGGGAATCGTGGCCGGAGCCGCCGTGCGCTGCCTGGGTGAGCGGGAGGGATTCCTTGGGATCCCATTCCCTGGCTCTGCACCCTCTGGAATGACCATCCCTGGCTCATGGATCCCACAGAGAGCAGAGGGATCCGCATCGCCCGGGCTTTGGTGGGATCCTTCATGACGGCGCTGGAAATGGCCGGAGTCTCCCTCACCCTCATGGTGGTGGATGAGGAGCTGCTCCGGCTCATCGGTGAGATCCCGGCGGGAATGTGGCCTGGGATGGGGACACGGAGGTCGCCAGGCACAGGGGGGATGGACACAAGGCTGGGGGGATTTCTGGGAGCGGAATTCCCAGCTGTCAGATAAACCTGGGATGGGGACACAAGGCCGGGGGGATTTCTGGGAGCAGAATTCCCAGCTGCAGGATGGACTGGCGAGGATCCAGAGCCGCCGTCTCCTCCGGCTTTTCCAGATGCCAAAACCACGGCCATGGCTTGGCCCAACATTCCCACGGGACCAGCGACCACCCGGAGGGAGGAGGTGCCGGCACCGCTGGATGTTCCAGGGAAGCCGCTGGATGAGGCCGGCACAGGTTCGGAGCCAGAATCCCTCTCCATGGCTCCATTTCCCTCGGGAATGTCTCCTCTCCCTTGGGAATGTGTCTTTTCCGCAGGGCCCGGAGCGGCGTGGGTGGAGCAGGTCCTGGAGCGGGTGTGCAGCACTTTGCTGGATATCCAGGATAAGCTGAACCAGTTGGATCGGGAAGCGGGAGACGGGGATTGCGGCCACACACACGCCCGGGCGGCCCAAGGTGGGCGTGGGAGCTGTTTTCCAGGGAATTCTGGGGAGAGGCTGTCTCAGCTGGCACTATCCAGGAATTGGGAGTTCACTGGGGTGTCCTTTCCTGGGATTTGGGAAGTCTGAGGTGGGTCTTTTTAGGGAGCATGGGAGTTGTGGCTCAAGAATGCCCTGTGGAATTGCAGGGGGCGGGGGGGTCCTTGCTTATCCCAGGAATGGGAACTGTGTTTCTTGGGATCTGAGATCCCTGAGGTGCCCCTTCCTAGAGAACAGAGTACCCACGCTTGGTGAACTGTATCCCTGGAATGTCTCTGCTTCCAGAGGCAGCTTCCCCATGGAATTGGGAGTGTCCTTGTTTATCCCAGGAATCAGGGCTTCCTTTCTTGGGATCTGGAATCCCTGAGGTTTCCCTTCCTAGGTAACAGGCTCCCCATTGCCTCTGGAATGTCTCTGTATCCAGTGGCAGCTTCCCTATGGAATTGGGAGTGTCCCTGCTTATCCCAGGAGCGGCGGCTTCCCTGGCACATCCACTCCTGGGATCTGGGACCCGCCCAGGATGCCCCTTCCACACCCTGGCAGACCCTTTGGAATGTCTCTACATCCAAGTGGCAGCTTCCCCATGGCATTCCCACCCCCCATCCCGCTCTTCCCTCCGTTCCCGCAGCCATCCGGGGATGGATGCATTCCCGGCCGCCTCCGGCCGCCCCATCCCAGCTCCTCTCCTCCTTGGCCGACCTGCTGCTGGAAAAGATGGGAGGCTCCTCCGGAGTGGTGAGTTGGGGTGGGAATGCTGGGGTGGGAGGGGACACACACACTCCTGGAAGCATTCCCGGGATGGGGAATGATGGTATTCCCAAAGCTCTACGGGCTCTTCCTGACGGCGGCTGCCCGGAGCCTGCGCGGCCGGAGCGATCCCTCAGCCTGGGCCGACGCCGTGGATTCCGGGATCGATGCCATGCGAAGGTGAGTGCCGTGGGATGTGGGATCCTGATCCCTTCCCCGCCTTGGGAATGTTAATCCCAATCCCTTTCCCATCCCGCGCAGGTACGGAGGCGCCGCACCGGGAGACCGCACCATGGTGAGTGGCAGCATTCCCGTGGGATACACAGGAGCTGGGGCGGGGGGAATTCTGGGAGGTGGGGGGGTTGTTCCCAACCTGGCCATTCCTGTTTTTTTTCCCAGCTGGATTCACTGTGTGCAGCCGCACAGGCTCTGCATTCCCTGCGCATTCCCGGGGCTGACCCGCTCCAGGTGCTGGAAGCCGCAGTGCAGGTATGGAGAGCCGGGATGGCAGGAGGATCCAACGGGAATCCCGGGCCGTTTTCCTGGCAAACATCCCGGTTTTCCCGGGCAGAGCGCGGAGGCGGCGGCAGAGGCCACGAGGCACATGGAGGCGGCGGCGGGAAGAGCCAGTTACATCCGCTCATCCCGCCTGGAGCATCCCGATCCCGGGGCCGTGGCTGTGGCAGCCGTGCTGGGAGCGGTGCTGGGGGCGCTGCGGGACACCCAGGGATAGGGAGGCGCATCCCAAACATCCCCTGGAGACGTGTCTCCCACAACCCTTCCATGTCCCCTCTTGGCAACAGGGATGTGCATCCCAAAAAAATCTTGAGAGATGTGTCTCCCAAAAACCTTCTGTATCCTCTCGTGGTGATAGGGATGTGGATCCCAATAAACCTTTGGAGATGTGTATCCCAAAAAACTCTCTGTGTCCCATGTGGCGTCAGGGATGTGGATCCCAAAAAACCCTCTGTGGCCCATGTGGTGTCAAGGATGTGGACCCCAAAAATCCCTGTGTGTCCCATGTGCTGTCAGGGATGTGGATCCCAAAAAACCTGTTTCCCTTAATAAGCCCCTGGGTCCCCACCATGTGACAGGGATGTGTATCCCAATAATCCTCCCCTGGTGACAGGGATGTGGATCCCAAAAAACCTTTGGAGATGTGTCTCCCAATAATCCTCTGTGTCCCGCCCCACGTGTATCCCAAAAATACCTCCAATAATCCTCTATGTCCGCTCCACATGACAGGAACATGTACCCGAAAAAACGTGTGTCCCCCCCCACCAGGTGGCAGGGACGTGTATCCCAGAAAACCTCAGTGTCTCTCCCTGGTGGCAGGGATGTGGATCCCAAAAAACCTTTGGAGACGTGTCCCCAACAACCCTCTGTGCCTGCCCCAAGTGACTGGGATGTGTATCCCAAAAAACCTTTGGAGATGTGTCCCCAGTAACCCCCTGTGTCCCCCCGTTGCTCCAGGCCGGGAAGGGGGACGGGAACAGGGATCCTGTGACCACTGGAGAGGAAGGAAATGGGGGGTGTGGAGGGGGAACTGCAGGGCTCACATGGCTCCAGCCCCAGCTCTGGAGGAATCCTGGGAAAGGAGAAGCTGGGATGGGGCACAGCATGACCCCAAATCCCGTGGGGTGACCACGGGGATGTGTCCCGTGTTCCCAGGGCGCAGGGAAGGGGCAGCTTGGCTGGGACCTGATCCCAAGCTCCCACCCCAGCTCCCCTTATCCCCAAGGACCTGAGTGCACGATTCCTGCGGAAGCCGCTGGTTTTTATTCCATGTCCATCCCTGAGTGGTTCCATCCCTGTCCCACTGAGCCGGATCCTCTGGAGTGGCAGTGACATCCGGGAGTGACACAGATGCTCCGCCTCATCCCGGCAGCTCCGGTGGCACTGGGAAGGGCTGGGGTTTGGCACGGCGGGAAATCCAGGAGCTGGCATGTGGAGGCACCCTGGCAGTGCTGGGAAATCCTTGGGATTGTGAGGATGCAGGAAGCGCCCTGGGAATTCTGGGAGATCCTTTGGGATCAGCGCTCGGCAGAGAGCAGGGGCTGTGGGAAGACAGGGATCAGCCGGGATCCTTCCCCACCCCTGGGGGCTGTGCTCCCAAAGGTGGCATTCCCAGTACCTGGCGGGAATCCAGGGAGTTGGGATCGGGGCGCTTCCAGCTGGGCCTGGCCAGGGCACCCACTACCAGCACCCCAAAAAGCAGGATCAGCATTCCCAAAGTGTTGGCAAACACGGCCTCGGCAGGAAGGAGCTTGTATGCCGTGGTCCCGTTTTTCCTGGGAGGAAGAAGGAGGACTGGGAATGTTCTGGATGTGTCCAGCCTTTCCCTAAATCCCCTGTTCCCAAGCAGGGAAGTGTGGAAGGAACCACACACCGGAGGGAGGAACCGCTCCCCACTGGGCATTCCAAAATCCCATCCTGAGACTTCCAATTCCCAATCCCCCCTATCCCTGTGAGGGCTCTTCCCAATCCCCCCTATCCCTGTGAGAGCCCTTCCCAATCCCCCCTATCCCTGTGAGGGCTCTTCCCAATCCCCCTCAAATCCCTATGAGGGTCATTCCCAATCCCCCTCAAATCCCTCTGAGAGTCCTTCCCAATCCCCCCCTCCCGACACTCACAGGCTGAAGAAAAGCTTCTCGTTGATTCCTGACACGCAGGAAGCCACAGACAACATGAGGATGGTGGAGCCGAAGAAAATATGGATGGGCTTGTAGAGCTCCCGGAGCCAGGCGGGAGCCCAGGGAAGCAGGAACGCTCCCAATCCCGCCGCCCACTGCGGGAAAACTCGGTGAGGGCTGGGAAAACTCGGGATGCTGGAGGTGGGGAAGGGGACTTGGGGTCTCCAGGGATTGTCCCACCTGGCAGGAGAAGAGCAGGACGGTGGCCAGCCCCATCCAGCTGTGCAGGGAGTACATGTTGGGCGTGCCGTTGGAATTATGGAAGCGGAACACGGCCGCCAATCCCAGCACGGTGAGGACGAAGGCTCCCAAAGCCAGGCCGCCGTGCAGCAGCTTCCAGGGAAGTTTGGGGCCATTCCAGGTGCCGGGAATGCGGTACACCAGGGCAGCTGGAGAGGGGGGAAAAGTCAGGAATGGGCTCAGGAGAGATTCCCGCGCTCCCTGTGCTCACCTGCTCCGTAGAGAACCACCAAGCCCGTCACCATCAGCACCGGGTGCCAGTTGAAAGTCCGGGATCCTCCATCCAGGGAAAAGCCCCCGCGCCAGTGCTGGCACCAGGAGCCCACCAGGGCCACGCAGAGCACGCCCAGGGATGCCAGGAAGGCGAGGAAAGGTGGGAAGGGGATGTCCAGCATGGCCATGGAACGCTGGTGGCACCTGGGGATGGGCACGGAGCCGGCTCAGCCTCCGGAGCCGCTCCGGAACCACCCGGGGAGGGGCCGTAGAAAAGGGGAACTGGGAGGGGGTGAGGGGTGGGGAAGTGGGAATTCCCCGTGGGGTGAGCAGGTCCAGCTGTTTCCTGGGCTGGGAAGGAGGTCTGGGATGGATCCAGGTGGTGGTGGCACCTGGGAACGGCTCTGGCCACGCTCCGGAACCCACCGGGGAGGAGCCACGGAAAAAAGGGGAACTGGGAACTCTGAGGGGGGTGGGGTGGGTCTTGCACTGGGAAGAGTGACAGGGAGGGATAGAGGGATGGATGGATGGATGGATGGATGGATGGATGGATGGATGGATGGACGGACACCCCCCCATGGAGGGGCCAAGGGAAAGGGGAACTGGGAATGTCCAGTGGGGACCAGGGCCCACTGGGATCCAGTCCAGGTCCAGGTCTCTGGACTGGGGCAGACCCAGCGATGGAGCGGGACATGCAGAGCCAAATTCCCAGGGAACGGCAGCCTGGGATCCCCTGGCAGGGTCTGCCTGGCAGGGGGGGGCTCATTTGCGTGT
>VXAU01001095.1:154770-168998 GCA_013399695.1 Formicarius rufipectus | reverse complement strand
GGGGGGGGCTGTGGAGGGGGGAAAGGGGCGAGGAGGGGGACCTCGTTAATTCCCGTATCCAGCCCTTTCTTCCTCCGAATCCAGCCCTTCCTTTCATGTCCAACCCTTTCTTCCCCATATCCAACCTTTTCCCCTCCTTCATTTCCACACCTTTTCCAGCCTCTATGTACAACCCCTTTCTCCCTATATCCAACGCTTTCTTCGCCCCATATCCAGGCTTTTCCCCCCATTTCCAACTCTTTTTTCCCGTGTTCAACCCTTTCCCCTTCCTTTCCCACCCTTTGCCCCTCCTTTCCAACCCTTTCCCCTTCCTTTCCAACCTTTCCTTCTCCTTCCCAGCCCCTTTCCAGTCCTTTCCTCCACCTTTCCTCCCCTTTCCCCCCGCCTTTCCAGCCCCTTTCCCTCTCTTTCCCCACGTTTACATCTCCGTGTCTCCCTCTGGGAATGAATCCCCCAGTCCCACCTCTCTCCTTCCAGCACATGGATGATCCCAGTTTTCCACCCTCCTCCCTCCCTCTCCAGCCAGTCCGATCCCAGTGGGGCCTGTTCCCATGGGATACCCATCCCAGGAATTCCGTACCTGCTCCTGTGTTCCCAAATTCCCGACTGTATCCTCAGCCCTCTCCTCTGCCTGGAGTGGGATGTGTCCAAACCTGCCCATGGAGCCAGGAATAACCTGCCTGGACACTGCTCCTGGGCATTGCCCAGCCCCTTCATCCCTGGATTTCCTCACGTGTACATTGGGGTGTATTTGGAATGGGAGAGGACACAGCTTGGTGGCTTTTCCTGGTTTTCATGGATCCAAAGAGTTACCAAGTTCTGGATGTCGGGAATAGCCCCCAGGACCCATCCAGCAATCCCTGTGCCCCCTTCTCCAGATCCTGGATTTCAGGAGAGGCCCTGGGATCCATCCCACATACCAGCCAGTCCCTGGAATCCATCCCAGTTACCAACCCATCCCTGGGATCCATCCCACCTGCCAGACAATTCCTGTGCCCCTTTTCCAGGTCTGGGATGTTGGAGGAGGCACTTGGATCCTTCCCACTTACCAACCAATCCCTGGGATCCCTCTCACCTACCAGTCAATCCCTGGGATGCATCCCAGTTACCAAACAATCCCTGCAATCCGTCCCAGTTCCCAGCTAATCCCTGGGATCCCTGCCATGTGCCAACCCATCCCTGTGCCCCTTCTCCAGGTGTGGGATGTTGGGAGAAGCCCCGCTGAGCCCCCCAAGCGCCATGATCCATCGGGAATGCCGGAGCTGAGTGTTCCAAGGCCCGGGAAGGAGGATGCTCCAGCCCAGCAACTACAGCCTGGTGCTGTTCCTGCAATTCCTGCTGCTTTCCTATGACCTGCTCGTGAATTCCTTCTCGGAGCTGCTCCGGACGGCTCCGGCCGTGCAGCTCGTCCTCTTCATGTGAGTGCTGGGAAGGCGAGGCAGCAGATACTGGGAATCCCAAGGATCCCGGATCTGCCAATCCCTGTGTTCTCCCAGCAGCATCCAGGACATCGCCATCCTCTTCAATGTCATCATCATCTTCCTCATGTTCTTCAACACCTTCGTGTTCCAGGCGGGATTGGTCAATCTCCTATTCCATAAATTCAAGGGGACCATCCTGCTGTCCGCGGCCTACCTGGCGCTCAGCATCTCCTTCCATGTCTGGATCGTGGTAGGATGGGCTGGGAACACCTGGATTCTCCCACGGCGTTTTCCCAGGAGGGCTCTGCTTGGAGCTCTCTCACCATCTGCTCCCACAGTGTCTGTTTGGTGTCCTTTTCCACAATCCCGCTGTTGGAATTGGGCTGGAAGGGTCCTGCCTCATTCCATCTCCATCCCAGTTCATTCCCTAAGGGAATAACCTGTTGGAAAATGACAGTTTGGTGTCCCTTTCCATGATCCCACT
The DNA here is from genome assembly GCA_013399695.1 of Formicarius rufipectus. NCBI lineage: Eukaryota > Metazoa > Chordata > Aves > Passeriformes > Formicariidae > Formicarius > Formicarius rufipectus. Next base: position 167,093 of record VXAU01001095.1, on the reverse strand, counting down.
GTTGGAACTGGGCTGGAAGGGTCCTGCCTCGTCCCAGCCTCGTTCCAGTTCCATCCCAGTTCATTCCCTAAGGGAATAACCTGTTGGAAAATGCTCTTTCCCCAGGAAAGCTGCCCCCCTACCCCCCCTGCCCAGTACAGTTTGGTGTCTCCTTCCACCATCTCGCTGTTGGAATTAGGCTGGAAAGGTCCTGCCCCATCCCAGCACATTCCCCAGGGAAATCCCAGCAGCTCCACGTGCCCCACAGTGACAGTCTGGTGTCCCCTTCCATGATCCCAGTGCTGGAATTAGGCTGGGAAGGCACTGTCCTGTCCCAGCTCCATCCTATGTCCTCTTGGAAAATCCTCTTTCCCCAGGGAAAACCTCTTTCCAGCAGCTCCTGTTTTTCCAAAGATTAATCCCTCCACCCCAGTCCAGGCTCCTGCCCCTGTCCTGGCAGTACCTCCTCCTTTCCTTTCCCAAATAAACACCTTCCTGGCCCTTTCCCAATGGAGCAGCTCCCACTTTCCCATCCCCTGCACAGCCTCTTCCCAAGGGTCTATTCCTGCTGCAGGACACAGGGAATGTTTTGGGAGGGCTGGGAGCCATCCCGTGCCATGCCTGCCCACGTTGTCCAGGAAGAGGATTTGTAGGGATTTGCAGGGATCTGCAGCTCTGCAGCCGGAATAGGGCCTGGCTCCGAGCCCAAATCCCTGAGCTGCTTAACCTTCGGGATGGGAAGCTTCCCAAATTGCTCCAGGGCTTATTCCCAGCTGGATGTGCCTCCATGCCCCTCAGAAACTTTGGGATGGGGCTCCCCCAAATTGCTCCAGAGGTTATTCCCAGCTGGATGTGCCTCCACCCTCTCAGAACTGGGGAATGGGGTTGGAATGGGGTTATTCCTGGCTGGATGTGCCTCCATGCCCCTTGAAACCTTCGGGATGAGGAGCTTCCCAAACTGCTCCAGGGCTTACTCCTGGCTGGATGTACCTCCATACCCCTCAAAACCTTTGGGATTGGGCTCCCCCAAACTGCTCCAGAGGTTATTCCCAGTTCTCTGTCCCCCTCAGAACCTTTGGAATGGGGTGCTCCTCTGCACTGCTCCGAGGGTTATTCCTGTCTGTGCCTCCATTCCCGCTCAGAACCTCGGGAATGAGCGCTCCCCCAAAGCTCTCCAGGGGTTATTCCCGTTTTCCCACCCCCTCAGAACCTGCGCTGGCGCGACTCCACCCGCTTCATCTGGACCGAAGGCCTCCAGACTCTCTTCGTTTTCCAGAGGCTGGGTAAGGATTCCCGGGAGACGGGAGAGGAGAATCCCACGCTCTTCGGAGCCAAATCCCAATTCCCAGGTCACCAAATCTCGCCCAAATTCCCGCAGCGGCCGTGCTCTACTGCTACTTCTACAAGCGGACAGCTGTGCACCTCGGAGACCCCCTCTTCTACCAGGATTCCCTTTGGCTCCGCCAGGAATTCGCCCACTTCCGTGGCTGATGGATCCCTGGAATCCCCCGGAGTCTCCCAGCACCTGGGACCAATCCCGGCTTGTCCATCCTCCTCTCCCTCCGGGATGCTGGAAGTCAGCACTGTGGATTTTCCCTGCGGGAACGTCCATCCCGGCGCCGCTCGGGACCGGAATGTTTTTGGAAACTCCGAATAAATACTGAAATAAACGGGATGTGTTTTCCGGCGGCTCCCGAGTGTTTCTCCCTCTCTTGTGTCACAGTCTCGCCCTCACCGTAACCCCGTCCACATCCTCGCTTTTCCAGCGCGGGATTCGCATCCCGGTGGGATTTGGGGCGGGCGCGGTGGGGGGACTCGAACCCGCGGCCTCCGCCCTTCGGTCCTCCGGCCACAGAGCGGCGCGGGCGGCCCCGGCGGGAGCGGCACCGCCGCCGTCCCCATGGCGAGGGGAGATGGCGCCCGGCGGTGCGAAAAGCGGGACGGGGGGCGGGAAAAACCGGGATATCGGGATACTCCGTGCGCCGCTGAGGGGGGAACGGGGCGCTGGGAGCGGGACTGAAGCGGGGCCGAGGCGCTGCGGGGTGCTGTGTGGCCCGCTTCCCTCACGGGTTGCTATGTCCCCCTCACGGGGTGCCGTGTCCCCCTTCCCTCACGGGGGGCCGTGTCTCCCTCACGGGATGCCGTGTCCTTCCCTCACGGGATGCCATGTCCCCCTTCCCTCACGGAGTGCCGTGTCCCCCCGTCACGGGGTGCCATGTCCCCCTCACGGGATGCCTTGTACCCCCCTCAGGCCGCCATCGCTCCTCGGCGCCGCTGCAGCTCCTGCTGTTCCTCCACGGCTGGTACAGCGCTGCTTATTTCCTGCTGGAAGCCTTCGTGTTCGTGTACAAGGGTGAGCCCCCCCATCTCCTGCTCCTTTCCCGCTCCCGCCGGGAAAGGCAGGGAAGTGATTCCCGCTGGGACGGGCAGGGATGTGATTTCCTGCGGGGCTGCTCCCGCAGCGCTGCTCCTGCCCTACCCCGTGTCCAACCTGGTGCTGGATGTGGCGCTGCTGCTCCTCTACCTGGGCACTGAGGGCACGAGGATCTTCTTCGGTGAGTTACTTTCCCCCAACTTCGCTCCTTCCACCTCCCAAAATTCCAGAGGCTCCACGGGGAGCGCAGAGTGCTGGGATAACACCAGAATCCACCCCTGGATGCTCAGGATGGGGCTTGCTGCAAGGCGGGTTGCTAGAAGGTGTCCCAGGGGTGGGAATGAGATGGAATTTCAGGTCCTTCCCCTACCGAAGCATTCCAGCATTCCATGTGCTAGTTTAAATTGGATATTGGGAAGAAATTCTTCCCTGTGAGGGGGTTGAGGCGCTGGAATGGATTTTCCCAAGAAGCTGTGGCTGCCCCATCCCTGGAAGTGCTCATATCCAGGCTGGAGCAACTCAGACCTGTGGAAGGGACTGGAATTGGATCTTTCAATCCCTTCCAACCCAACCCATTCCAGGATTCTACAGACAACCCACCCGGCCATCCCCAAATTTGTTGCCACCTCCCTGCAGAAGCCCTGGAAGTGTCCCAGTCCATGCTCGGAGCAACCTGCTCTACCAGAAGGTGTCCCTGCCTTTGGAATGGGCTGCCTTGTCCCCCTTCCCGCCCAACTCCGTGCCCTGATTCCATGTATCCCACAGGCTCCAAGGGGAACCTGTGCCGGCGGAAGGTGCCACTGTCCCTCAGCCTGGCGCTCACGGTGCCGGCGGCGGCGCTGGCCACGTACTACCTGCTGCTCCAGACATATTCCCTGCGCCTGGAAGCCTTCCTGAGTGCCATCCTGCTCCTCTTATATGGCCTGGAGCTGCTTCTGGGCCTCCTGGCGCTGCTCTCCTTCTCCAGGTGCCACATCCTGGGATTTTGGGGGGGCACGCTCCAGGAGTTTCCCGGTCAGTTTAGTGCCGACGTATCCATCTTTTCCTCTGTGCTTTTCCACAGGGCGGAGCGGTACTGAGGCCGTGCCAGGGATGTGGCACAGGGACACAGGGAAGTCACACCGGTGCCAGCTCCACTTCCCAGTTCCAGGAATGGGAGGGATCCTGCTTTTCCTGCTCCCTGTTGCACCTGCTGCCACCAGGACACATCCCTGCTGCTTTTCCCACTTCTCCTTGGGCTCATTCCTTCTGCTTTTCCCCCTTCTCCTTGGGCTCATCCCTCTCACCTTTCCCACTTCCAGCTGGACTCATCCCTCCTGCCTTTCCCACTTCCCACCTCACCTGCAGCACATGCCAGGGATCTGCTCCCACCTGGACTCATCCCCCTGTGCCAACTCAAGGTACAAAGAATCCTGATTTTTTTCTATGCCCTTGTGGAATAACTCCCTATTTTCCAATAAATATTTATTTTTACCTGGTGCCTGGGAATGTGGGAGCGCTCCGAGCAACTTTGGGAAGCACAGGAGCCCCTCAGAGGACGATGATCCTCCCCAGATCCCTCCTATTCCCTAATTATCCCAAATCCCAGCTGTAGGAATGCCATGGGAGCACCGTGTAAAAGACTTGACAATGTCATCGAGTTTATTACACAATTGTTTCCAACCTATCCAAAGACAAATCTAATCACTGCGAGCAGGAGGGGGCAGTGCCTCGCCGGGGCTTCCAGGGATTTGCTCTGCAATTCTGAGGGAATTTTTTCCCCCCCTCCACTATCAGAAAGAAACTAAAAATCTGTGGAGTAAGTAAAAAAAACCCGGACGTCTCCCGCCGAGTGCTCCCACCTCGTGGGGCTTGGGAAGTTGGGGGTGGGGGGTAATTCCTGATTTTGGGGACATTTCAACTTAAAAAGACTCCCCAGAGCCTGGGTTTTCCCACCCGGGAATAGTTCCGGGGGTGATTCCAGCCCTGGAAGCCACGTGGTGTGTCCTGGCTCATCCCGACCCTCCTGGACTCTCCCTCTCCTGCTCGGGGCTCCCGAGGGAACAGGAGGGGACACGAGGGAATCACAGCCTGCCCCGCCTCCTCCGCTTCCTCTAAAACAAGGAAGGCGCTGCAGGAGAGGCCGGAGCTGCCGTTCAGGTGGGAATGCTGCTGTGGGGAATGTCGGGATAGAGAAGGGGGTGACCCCTGGCCCAGCTCCAGCCCCTCTTTTCCCAATTCCCGGAGCGTGAGGGTGGAAAAGGAGGAGCGTGGCACAGTGTCCCGCCTGGGCGATGGGGACAGCGGTGTCCCCAGAGCGATCCAGAGGCCGGCACGTGGCTCCTGATCCCGGCATTGGGAGGGCTCCGTTCCCCTCCGCTCCCCACCCCTTCTCCCGGATTGGGAAGGGCTCACAAACCTCCCTCCATGGAATAAAAGCACCATTTCTCTTTGGGTCCGAGTGTCCACGGAGCGGAGAGGGATGGCCCCGGGAAGCAGCAGCAGCAGCAGCAGCGGCGGCAGCGGCAGCAGCAGCAGCAGGTGGGGGGGGATTCCCAAGGCCACGAGGTGCTGGGAGAGGGCTGGGAGTGACTGGGAAGGGGCCGGGATGGGGCGGAGCAGCCTCGGGGGTGTCGAGGTGAGGAGATAAGAGGAGTCCATTAAAAACCACTTCCCGCGGAATTCCTGCGGGGAGAGAGGAGAGGTCAGGAGCCCCTTTTCCCTCTCATCCCTCTGGGGGACCCCCCGGGACCCCCGACCTGCCTCAGTGGTGCCGGTCCCTGTCTCTGTCCCTGTCCCGGTGCCGCTCGTGCTCCCGGCTCCGCTCTGGGAAATAATCCTCGTGCCTCTCGTCGCTGTGGAGCAGATCCCGGTGCCTCCGGCTGCTCTCACGGGACCGGCTGGGCGAGCGCTCCCGGGAGCGGTGTCTTTTCCTTCAGGAAAAACAGCGGGACGGGGTGGGGGAGGGACACAAAGAGGCACCTTTCAGTCACTCCCCCGTAGGGGGGAACATCCCCCCTGCTCCCACCAACTCCACAGAGAAGATCTGCTTCGGTGGGATCCACAGCGATTACCTGGAGCTGCTGCTGGAGCTGCTGCTGTAGGATTTGGCCTCTATTCCATGCAGGCAGTCCTTGAGGGACGAGAGCAGGACACGGCACCGCTCGTCCCCGGCCACGCGCGACTGTTTGATGACGGCAATGGCTGTGAGCAGCGTCTCTATGGCGTTGCTGTAGTCGCCTGGGAAAGCCGGGAGCAGAGGGATAAGGAGCTGGGAATCCATCCCCGGGATGGGGTTTGGGAAGGAGGCGGGTGTTACCTGCACTGGCGCCGGACACGGCCTTGGAGATGGCGCTGCTGGAAATGGCGCGGTTGCGGTTCATGATCTCCTCAAACTCCCCCTCGCTCACAGCCTGGGGTGGCGGGCCCAGCTCCCGGCTGCTGGAAAAGTGGGATCAAGCGGGGCTCCCAAGGAAACCCCTCGGGGAGCCTCCCCTGGCCTCTTTCCCCCTGCTCCCTGCTCACCTGCTGTGGTTGTAGGGAGCCATGGCCTTGCCGTAGGTATCCGGAGGGGGCCCCAGCGCGGCGGTGGGAGGTGGGAAAAAGGCAGGATTGAGGTGCAGGGCTGTTCCATGCGGGAAGGGGGCAGTGCGCTGTCCGTCGGCGTCGCCCGGCCGTCCACAGCGTCCACGGAATCCCGGGAGTGGGCCCGTGGCGGAACGCCTGGAATGGGGAGTAGGGGGGAAGAGCCGTGAGTTCCAGCTGGAGGGTCTCCAGGTCTCGGAGACCTCCTGCTCCTTCTCTTCCTCCCACCCCCGGAGAGCTGGAGGTGCCCAGGGAAAAGAGCTGGCTGGCCGAGCGTTGCCTCCACTTCCATGTGTTTTTCCAAGAGCTCTCCAAGGAGCCGCACGGTGCCCTGGGGACATGGAGGACACGGGGAACAAGGAGCCGAAAAAGCCACAAGGAGCAGGGAGAGATCCCCAAAGACCTCAGGAGAGCCTGATCCACGCAGGGATTTGGGAAGGCCCAAGCACAGAGGAACACGGGACAGAACTGAGGGCAATGGAGCTGCTGCCAGAGGAAGGAAAATTGGCATTCCAAGAGGGACAAGAAGCCCTGCTCTGTCCAAAGAGGCTTTGAGAATGAGATGGGAGGAGTCTGACGGAGCCACAGCTCCGGGTAGTGCCAAAGGATCCTTGGAAGCTTCACCGTGCCCCTGGGAACTCTCAGGGAACACCCCCTGCTCCACCAAAACTCCAGGGGTTTTCCTTGCACCAAACGTGCCATGGGATCTACAAAGACCTCCTTGGACATTCCTGCCAGGACAATCCCTGCATCGCTGCGGAGAGGGGCCAGGACCACCTATCGCCATATGGCCAGGTCCCAGCTGGAATATTCCTCCAGTGTTGGGCACCTTACCTCCGCAGGGATGGAAAAACTCTGGAGCAGATCCAGATTGGAGCTACTAATAGATATGGAGGGTCTTAGCTATGCCCAGAGCCTGAAGAGCTTAAGCCCATTCAGTTTGGAGAGGAGGAGGAGGAGGCTACGAGGGATCTTCGCAGTGTGGGAGCACCTAAAAGGGGATCATAAAGACTCGGGTCAGGAGCTAATCCGGCTCAGGAATGGGAAAAACCACCCCCACGCACTCCTGCTTTTCCCCCCATCCCGAGGGCTCGCTGGGCTCGGCCTTGGCAGCTGATCCGGGGGGGGAATCCAGGGGAGAATCCAGGGAGGGGGGTGTGTGCGTGTGTTGCCACGGATCACTCACGTTTCCGAGCCTGGGCCTCGAACTGGGACAGGTTCTGCCGGGTGGCCAACCTCACCTCCACCTTGTCTCCGTTCAGGATTTTCCCGGGAAGCAGCTCCAGCAGTTTGTGCACCGAGTTCTCGGAGGCCACCACCACCTCTGCGTACCTGCGGGACACCAGGAAGGTCACCCTCCTCCTCCTCCTTTCCCCTTGGAAAAGCAGCAGCTGCTCCCTCTCCCAGAAGCACGGGATGTGCCGGCTGCTCCCGGATCCCGTCGGCTCTCACCCCTTGGATTGCCCATTGGCTCGGTTTTCCGCGAACTTCAGCTCCACCACGTCGTAGACCCCGACGGAGCGGATGGTCTGGATCAGCTGCTGGTCTGTCGTCCACTGAGGGGAACATGGAATGGGATGGAGGTCTGTCCCCAGAGTCCCCCACCCGCCTCGGGAATGGCACCCCCAGGGTCCCTCCGGGGGCTTCAAATCCTCCTCAGCTCCGTAAAAAGCCCTGGGAATGGATCTCAGAGGGTTCCCTGGGCACAGACGGAGCGTTACCAACACTCTCCTTGAATCCATGAGGGGACAAAGGGATTTGGGAGCAGCCCCCAAAGTCACACCTGTGAAGGGGCAACAGGGTGGGCACCCAAACTGCTTGGAAGGCCCTGTGGGATGCAATTCCCTTTTCCCTGAGGGTCACCAGGCCAAGCCCGGCTCACAGCTCAGCTTGGGATGCGGGGACAGCATGAACTGAGGAGGAACAGCTCCCAAAGACACCACTGATTCCCCAAAACTCCTGGCAGCCCCTCAGGGGCTTCTTTGGATCCCTCAGGGATACAATTCCCTTTTCCATGAGGATGACAAGGCCAAGCCCAGCTCACAGCCTGGCCTGGGATGTGGGGACAGTGCGGATTGAGGAGGAACAGCTCTCAAAGACCCCACCAATCCCCCTTGAGATCCCAGCAGCCCCTCAGGAGTTTCTTTGCATCCTTTAGGGGTTTCTTTGGATCCCTCAGCAATGCAATTCCCTTTTCCCTAAGGGTCATGAGTCCAAACCCAGCTCACAGCCTGGCCTGGGATGTGGGGACAGTGCGGATTGAGGAGGAACAGCTCTCAAAGACCCCACCAATCCCCCCTGAGATCCTGGCAGCCCCTTAGGGGATTCTTTGGATCCTTCCGGGGTTCCTTTGGAGCCCTCAGGATTCAATTCCCTTTTCCATGAGGATCACCAGGCCAAGCCCAGCTCACAGCCCAGCTTGGGATGTGGGGACAGCGCAGATCAAGCAGGAACAGCTCCCAAAGACCCCACCAACTCCCACAAAAATCCCGGCAGACCCTGTGGGAGCAGCATTTTCCCCCCTGGGGAATTCCCACATTTCCCGGAATTCCCATTTTTTCCAGAGGCTCACCCAGGAGAAGCTGCCGACGTAGACAGCTGCTCTCTTGTTGCGGAGCCCGCTGTAGGTGTAGAGGATGGCAGGGGGTTTGCTGTTGGCCTTGGGAGCCGCTTCCTGCCGGAGCTCCGGCACCGCCTCCGGCCGCTTCTCCGGGATGGGTTGGGAGCTGGCGGCTAACACGTCGTCGTACAGGTCCATCTGGTCGGCATTACTGAACTCCGCGTCCTGCCGGGAATAACCTGCCTTGGGAAGGGCTCGGGAAGGGGCCTTTGGGAGGGGGGCACTCCCGGCCCGCCGTGCCCCTTCCCAAGGCAGAATTCCTGCTCGAAGATCCCAGAACCTCCCTGTAAAGGCCAAAATCCCTGGCAGCCTCTCAGGGTTTCTTTGGATCCCCTCAGGTGTTTCTTTGGATCCCTCAGGGGTTTTTTTGGATCCCCTCAGGTGTTTCTTTGGATCCCTCAGGGGTTTCTCTGGAGCCCTCAGGATACAATTCCCTTTTCCATCAGAGTCACCACACCAAGCCCAGCTCACAGCTCAGCTTGCGATGCAGGGACAGTGTGGATTGAGTAGGAACATCTCCCAAAGATCCCAGAACCCCCCTGAGATCCCGGCCGCCCCCCCCAGTCCCTGGCGTGGGGAATCCCGAGGAACTGGGGTGATGGGCTCTGCTTTCAGGGATTCACGGAATGCCGGGAATGGGTCCTTAAGGATCACCCCGTTCCCGTCTTCCCATGGCGGCGGCTCCCAGGGATGGCAGAGCTGAAATGCCTTTGGAAGGTCACCCATAATCCTGGAGGTTATGGAGACAAGAGCACCAGGATTTGGGGATTGAAGGGGAGGTTGGGATCAGAGTCATGGAATCCTGCAGTTGTTTGGGTGGGAAGAGACTTTAAGGATGTTCTAATCCATCTCCCGCTATCCCAGGTTGCTCCAAGCCCTCTTCCAGCCTGGCTGGGCACAATTCCAGGGATGGGGCAGCCACAGCTTCCCTGGAAAACCCATTCCGGGCCCTCACCACCCTCACAGGGAAGAACTTCATCCCAAGATCACATCAAAACCCCCACTGAACTGCACATTCCAAGGGCCAGGCCTCTGGGATCCCAGCTTTCCCAAACAACCGGACAAGCCTCAACCTGCCGCTCCTGGAAACCACCAGGAAGAAATTCCCACGTTGGAGGCCAGGAGTTCAGTGGTGGAAAACCAAACTCCCTCAGGGATGAGCTTCTCGCTCCTTGGCTGCTCACACTCCCCAGAATTCCAGCACGGAATCCCTTGCCTTTGGGAGGATCCAGCCTATGGGAATGAAGCATGTGGTTGGTGTCCCATAAAAACCAGAGGTCCTGTTCCCAAGTTTTGAATTCCAAGAAGTTTGGACAGCTGGAGATGGCACGAGGTGGATAAACCTCTGGTGTGAAAGCCAGGGAATTGCAAACATCCCACTGGGAGCAAGATTGAGAAGGATTCTCAGGACTAGGAGCAGAGAAATCCCAAAATGCAACAATTCCCCCTCTTCCCGAGCCTTTGCATCCGGCTCTTCCCACGGAGGAGCCGATAAAAAGCCGGATTTGAGGAGGGTGCTGTAGTTTCGTGCTCATTCCCAAAAAAACCCTCAAGTGTTTGCTTATTCCGACTCCCACGTTCCCACCTCCACCAGGAGCCCTTGGATCCGACCCAAGGCTGGGAGATTCCTGCCTGGAAGTTTCACCAAGTCGAGAGCACAAACAGGAAGGAGGAGGAACGGCTCGGAACACCCCGGGATATTTGGAAAACGCCTTGGGAGTTTTTAGGGCTCCTCTGGCTCCCAGTGCAGGAATTGGCACCTGCTTTGGGATTTGGAATTACACTGGCATCCCTGGAATGCTGCAGGGACACGCAGCTCTGATCCCAGCAGGGATAAACTCCAGGTCTGCTGCTCCCAATGTTCCTGAAGGGAGAGAGAAGCTGGAGGCACTGACCTGGATCGTCATTCCAGCTTTGAGGATCCTCTTGGTCAACTCAAGGGTCTTTGGGATGTAATTCCCAAAGTTTCCAGTTAAATCCTTCCATGTTGTGTATCCTGGTTTGCTTCATCCTCCTCCCACCCAATTCACTTCTTGATTCCCAAGGATCCCAAAGATCTGGTTAAACTCACCCCAAACCCTCCGAGCTCCTCTGAAAACATTCCCACGTCAACTCCAGCCACGGATTATCCCACTTTTCCACCTTCCACCCTCATTCCTGCAGCTTTCCAGCTCTCCCAACTCCAGGCATACCTTTCTCCCGATGCAAATTCCATAAAAACACACACAAATTGAGGCCGTTCCCAAGCTGGAGCCGTTCATGATGGTTTAATACACTGGGAATCTGGTTTATTCCAGGAGTTTTCCAGGAAAGATGCTGGAAGAGGTGTTGGGGAATGGGAAACTCCAGGCAGCATGGACAGCTCCCTCTTTTTGGTGACATTCCTGTTATTTTAGCAAGTCCTGCTTCTTCCCAGTTGGCTGGAAAGCACCTGGATATCCTCTTGGCTCCGAGGTCATGGACATGGTTTCCTGGTTTTCCCAAAGGTCTAATCCATGGATAATCTCACCCAATAACCAGAACATGCTCTTCATCCCTCCAGGAGTTCCCAGGAATTCCTTCGTTCCTTCTTTCCCAGATCCTCTTTATGCACCCAAGAGCTCCCAGGAATTCTTTCCTTCCCAGATCCTCTTTATCCCTTCGGGAGCTCCCAGGAATTTCTTCCTCCCCAGTGATTCCTTAATCCAGGTGTTTTCCTTCCAACTCCCGTGGCTTTTCCTGTTGCCAACTTCCCTCCGTGGGTTTTCCATGGCAGTTTTCCATCTTCCAGCATCTCCCTTCACACTTGGATCCAAGAAATCCCTAAAATCTGCTCCTCCTCCAACACCTCCTTCCCGTGTCACTCCCTCCTGCGAATCCCAGATATCCACAGGGATCCCACGGGATTCATCCCTCCGCATCCCCTCACTGTGGAATTCCCTGCAGGCGCCTCTTCCAGCCGGGATCCCTCATTTTTCCAACTGGGATGCAGCTAAACCCTTCAATCCCCAAACATTCCACGATGGGCTCCGTGTTGAGACCCACATGGAAACACTTTAATCCCGGGATCTGGGAACAATCCCAGCATTTGGGAACAATCCCGCGATTTGGGAACAATCCCAGAGCTCAGGAAAGATCCCAGCCCTTTCCCAGCTGCATCTTGTCCGGCTGGGAGGACACTGGAAACTCTTCCTAAAAAACAGGGAGGGATCCCAATCCCGATCCCAATCCCAATCCCAGCCTCACCTGGGTGAATTCCTCGTCGGCGTAGATGTCAATCAGATCCACTCCCTCGGACATATTTCCAGAGGCAGGAAAAGTGGGAGCCCGGGTTGGGACCGGACACGGAGGAGCTCTGGGAAAGGAGGGATTGGGAACGGCGGCTCAGCGAGGATTGGGAATGAGCTGGATGTGCCCCCGGGATCGCCTGTTCCACCCCCAGAATTCCCTCTTTTCCCCTTAAATTCCATCATTCCCACCAAAATCCCCTTTTCCCCCTAACTCTTCTTTTCCCCTTCAAATTTCACCTTTCCCACCAAATCCCCTTTTCCCACCAAATCTCTGTCTCCCCAAACCTTTCCCTCCTAAATCCCCTGTCCCCAAAAATCCCCTTCTCCCCAANAACCTTTCCCTCCTAAATCCCCTGTCCCCAAAAATCCCCTTTTCCCACCAAATCCCCTTTTCCCCCTCAAATTCCCTCTTTCCCCCCAAACCTCTTTGTGCACCCAAAATTCCATCTATCCCCCCAAATTCCTGTGTCCCCGAATTCCTTATTCCCCCAAAGTTCCATTTTTCCCCCCAAATCCC
>VXAU01001095.1:143170-153535 GCA_013399695.1 Formicarius rufipectus | reverse complement strand
GGGAAGGGGCAAAAAGAGGGGAAAGGATTTGGAGGGGAAGGGGAAAAAAGGGGGGCAAAAGGAGGGCAAGGGAAGAGGAAAGGAGGGGAAAAAGGGAAAGGAGAGGAAAATGGGGGTCTGGAGGGAAGTGGGATGGGGAACAGGGAAAAGGGGAAAAGGATGATCCAGGGGGTGCTTGTGGGATGAGGGGTTTGGGGCAGCAGGATCTGGGAAGGTGTTGTGGGATGGGGCAGTTCTGGGAAATCCGGGGTGGTGTGGGATTCCTTTCCCCCTTTCCTTTCCCCCCCGTTATTCCCGGTGCTCACATCCCTCTCCGTTCCCCTTTCCCAGCAGCTCCCGGCCCTGCTCCGGCTCCGGGCGGTGCTGCCGATCCCTCAGCGCAGCTACCGCGGCAATTCCCCGCCGGATTCCGGGAAGGACGTGCTGGAAATCCCGCTGCCCCCCTGGCAGGAGCGTCCCCAGGAGCCGCTGGACACCAAGAGAGCCCGGCTGCTCTACGAGAGCAGGAAAAGGGGGATGCTGGAAAACTGCATCCTGCTGAGGTGGGATGGGCTCCAGGGGGATCCCAGCGCCTGGGGTGGAGCGGGAGCAGCCCGGAAGGAGGGGTGTAAATCCTGGGATGTGTGGAAACAAGGAGGCTTGGGTTTTGGGATTGAAGTGGGAGTTGGAATCCTGGAATGGTTTGGGTGGGAAGGGGCTTTAAGGGTCATCTAATCCACCTGTCCCGGGTTGCTCCAAAGTCCTTCTCCAGCCTGAGCAATTCCAGCAGTGAGGGTTCCATGGCTTCTCTGGGAATCCATTCCAGGGCCTCTCCTCTCTCACAGGGAAGGATTTCCTCCCAGTTTTCCATCTAAACCAGCATGTGGAACACTGGAATAGTTTGGGATGGATGGAGAGAGACACCTTCCATTAGCCCTTTTCCATCATGGCCTTGGACACTTCCAGGGGTGGGAATTCCACAGCTTCTCCGGGAATCCATTCCAGAGCCTCACCACCCACACATGGAAGAATCCCAGTATCCCATCTAACCCATTACATGGAACACTGGAATAGTTTGGGATGGATGGGTGCCATGGGCAGGGACAACTTCCATTAGCCCTTTTCCAGTGTGACCTTGGACACTTCCAGGGATGGGGATTCCACAGGTTCTCTGAGAATGCTGTGCTGGTGTTTTCCCACCTGCTGGAGTGAGCAGGGGATCCATGGGATCCGGGATCACGCAGGCCTGGCCCTCATATCCCACCTTTCCTTCCCTTCCCATCCTTCCCCATCCCTTTTCCAGCCTCTTTGCCAAGGAAAACCTGGGCAGGATGAGTGAGGAGCAGCTGAACCGCTACGACCGGCTCATCAACGAGCCCAGTAACGACTGGGACATCTATTACTGGGCTACTGGTGCGTGGGGACACCCCTGGGCCACTGGGATGGGCCACTGGGAGACAGGGATGGGCCATTGGAACACCGAGAGGGATCACTGGGACACTGGGATGGGCCACTGGGAGACGAGGGGAGGTCACTGGGACACCAGGAGGGGCCCCTGGGAGATGGGGACAGGCCCCCAGGACACTGGGATGTGTCACTGGCACTCTGGGATTTGCCCCTGGGAGAGTAGGATGGGCCTCTGGAACACCAAGATGGGTCACTGGGACCCCGGGATGGGCCCCTGTGGTGCTCTGGGCCAACATGGAGCTGGTTCTTCCCTGTTTTCCCGCAGAAGCCAAGCCGGCTCCGGCGGAATTCGAGCACGACGTGCTGGCCATGCTCCGGGAATTCGCCAGGAACAGGAACAGGGAGCAGCGGCTGCGGCAGCCGGACCTGGAATACCTGTTCGAGCCCCCCCGCTGACCCCTCCGTGGTTCTGCTCCTCTTCTGGCAGCCTCTGGACACTCTGGAATGCTGGAATGCTGAATAAAGCCAGCCCCGCTTCCCTGCGTTGTGACATCAGGGTCCGCTCCTTGGGGGCACTCCCAGCTCGCTCGCCGCCCCACTGACATCCCCCATTCCCACCTGCCCCCTTTTCCAAGGATCCCAGGGAGGTCACCCCACACCCGGAAGGGCCGTATCCCTCTCCCCGCAGCCCTTGGAGCTCAGCATTCCCGGTGCTCCGGGACTCCCTGGCACCCCGTTGTTACCGTTGCCGGGGAGACAGAGTCGCTTTCCACAGCAACATTCCACAGCCTCCAGGCGCCCTGGGAAAGCCGGAGCCGCCGCCAGCACCTCCCGTCATGCCGTAGGGCCCTTCCCGGGGGTTATCCCGCTGCCAGGATGCCTTCCCTAACTCAGGATTCCCCCGCGGGGGGCTTGGGAACAGGATTCCCGCTGGTGAGGGCGCACCCCGCGCTCCCCTCCGACCTCATGAGCTTCTACGTCACCACCTACGAGGTGGCCTTCGGGGGGAGGAGACCCCCGGGAGCAGCCCAGAAATCCAAGGGGCACATCCTGGGAGCCAAACCCCCAGACCAGGCGGACGTGCACCCCCTCCTGGGGCTCCATTCCGGATCCGGATACGTCACCAACAACTACTCGGCCCTGTCTTCCCTCATCACCCCGCGTTCCAAAGGGTAGGGTCCCGCTCCGGGATGGGATTTGGGAAAGGGGAGGAGGGGGAAAAGTTTGGGATGGCTCCATCCCAGCCGCTCCCACCACAGCCAGGACCCCTTTGTGCCCATCTCCGCCACCACCGAGGATTTCAAGCCCTTTGGACGCCCGGAATTCCAGAGGATCCTGCCCCAGGCTGTGGATGAGCCGGAGTGTGGGTATCCCCAGGAGTTTTCCCTCTCCCGGCTCCGTTACGAGGGAGTGAATCCTCCAAAGATTCCCTGGGAATGTGGCACCAAGGGCGGTGGTGCTGGCACTGCCCAACCAGGTAGGGATTTGGGATGTTGGGGATCCAGGGAAAGTGCCGTTCCCAGGGTGGGTTGGGGTGTTAGGATCCTGGGGAAGGGTTTGGGATGTTGGGATCCCAGGGAAGCTCCATCTCCAGATGGGTTTGGGAGTCCAGGGAAAGCTCCATACCCAGGAAGGTTTGGGATTCCAGGGAAAGCTCCATGCCTAGCTGGGTTGGGGTGTTGAGGTTCCCAGGGAAGGGTTTGGGGTCCCAAGGAAAACTCCATCCCCAGGTGGGTTTGGGATCCCAGGGAAGGGTTTGGGATGCTGGGATCCCAGGGAAGGTTGCATGCCCAGGGAGGTTTGGGATCCCAGGAAGGTTTTGGGATGTTGGAATACCAGGAAAGGTCCAGAAGAGTTTGGGATACTGGTGATTCCAGGCCCAATTCCATCCCCAGGAGTGTTTGGGGGTGTTGGTGGTCCTGGGGCCAACTCCAGGGATTTGGGGATGTCAGGAGTCCTGGAGCCAAATCTGGCCCCAGGAAGTTTTAGAACTGCAGGAGACCCCCTGCCCTACATCTCCCAACACCGCAGGACTGGTGTATCCAGGGAATTCCAGGGCTGGGAGCAGGGCTGGGAACAGGGGGGATATCCCTGCTCCCTCTGGCCCCCACAGACACCCCACAGAGGATGTCGAAGCCATTGGACTTTCCCGGGAGCAGCCGGAGAAACGACCTCATCCCACTGGAGCAGCCCGTGAGCCTCCATCCCACCTTATCCCATGTCCCACTGTGTCCTGTGTCCCATCCCACACTGTCCCATCCCATCCTGTCCCATGTCCCATCCCACTGTGTCCCATCCCACCCTATCCCATGTCCCACTGTGTCCCGTGTCCCATCCCACCCTGTCCCATGTCCCACCTCTCTTCCCCGGCATCCCAAGGGACACTTGTTCTCTCCCCAGCCCGGGATCGTGGCAGTGGATCCCTGTTCCTCTGAGAGCCGCCACGTGAGTCAGGGCAGGGGTGGGATGGTGGGACCCCCCTGGGGAGGGGACTTTGTATCCCGGTGTTCCCAGTGGGGGCGGGCAGGAAGCGCCCGGCTGAGAGGGATCCCATCCCTGTGTCCATGTTCCTCCTCATCCCACTGTTCCCACGCAGGGCTTGCCCACCTTGGGCCACAACCCCCGGTTTGCCCCCTTGGAACTCCGAGTGGGGCCACAGGAACCCAACAAGAAGGTGAGTGCGGGAACGTCCCCAACCCCATCCCGTTTTCCCATGGGATCATGTGCCCAACCCTCCATCCATCCTGCAGGATCCACTGGGATACACCACGGCCCACAGCCAGTACCTGTCCAACATTGCCCCCCTGGCTCCTGTGGCTCCAGGTGAGTTTGGGGTGGGATCACAGCCCCTGGGGAGGTGGGAATTCCACCCTGCCCAACACTTCCCTCCTGGATTTTCTAGCCTGGTGGTCGCAGGGTCCGGTCTGGGCTCCGAGATCCGTGGAGGGTATCCAGGCTCCTTGTCCCAGCGGATTCAGCACCAACAACCTCCCCACCAACCTTTGGCGTGACGATGACCCCTCCATGTGACCGCCAAAATCCCGGGAGTCCCGGCCATGGCTTTTTTGGGAAGCTCCCAAATCCCCGTGAGAGCAATAAAGACCCTGTGCACGATGACATTGTCACCACCCCCCGTCTCATTTTGGGGGATTCCTGCATCCCAAATCCTTCCCGGCAGGATTTGGGAGCGGGGGGGGCGGGTATCGCTTGTCCCGCGGCCACTGGAGGGCGGTAGGAGCCCGGTTTTTCCGCCTGGATTTGGAATGACACAGCTGATTTGCCGCAGGAAAATCCAGGCAGGGCTGGGGTGGGAAGCGGGAGGAGGAACGACCCCACAGGGTGGGCATGGGGGGCACTTGGGGGGGCTCCATCCGTGCCCTCCCTACCCGTGGGGCAGTGGGAAAGGCACTGGGAAGGGGGTCTGTGACCCCAGGGACAGCTTCCTGGGATATGTGGGGTCACAGTGGGACCCCCACCCACTATAGGGAACTCTTCCTACTATAGGGGTCCCCCCCCAGCTCCCTAGGGACCCAGAGGGTGTTGTGGGATCACAGGGAGGCCCCCATCCAGTTTAGGACCTCACACCCAGTTTGGGGCCCCAGTTCAGGGACCCCCCCCAGCCAACTTAGGGCCCCAACACCCACTTTTAGGTCCCCACACCCAGTTTAGGGCCCCAGTTCAAGACCCACTCTACTCAGTTCAGGGCCCCCATATCCACTTTAGGGTCCCAGTTCAAGGACCCCATACCCGGATCAGGGCCCCCCCATCTAGTTCAGGGACTCCACACCAAGTTTAGAGCCCCAGTTCAAGGACCCCATACCCAGTTTAAGGCCCCAGTTCCAGGCCCCCACACCCAGTTTAGGGTCTCACACNTCCCGCCTTGTTTGGGGACAGGGTGGGTCCAGGTAAGGCGCAGGTAGGTCATGAATGGGGCGCGGCGGGGGCGTGGGAAGGGCGGGGCGGGGTATGAATGGAGCAAGTAGGCGTGGTCTCTTGGTGGGCGTGGCCTCCTCCCGGGCAGCGCGGCCTCCCATTGGCCGCGGCGCGTTGCCATGGCCACGGCGTCGGCCCCGCCCACGTCCCGCTCCCGGCCCCTCTCCCGGTGCTTTTCCCGGTGCTTTTCCCGGTGCTCCTCGATGGGAAGCGGCGGCTCCTCGGGACGCGGGGCGCCTGTGGCGGCCGCCGAGGGCCCCGACGGCGCGGAACAGCGGCTGGAGGTGCGGGGCCGGCAGGTGCCGGCCGCTCTGTGGGCTCAGTCGGGGCTGCGGAAACTCTACCTGAGCGACGCGGGGCTGCGGGAGATCCCGGAGGAGCTCGGGGACCTGCAGCACCTCCGCACCCTCGCCCTGGACGGCAACGAGCTGATGGAGGTGCCCGAGGCCGTGTGCGACCTGCCCCACCTGGCCCACCTGTACCTGGGCCGCAACGGGCTCCAGGCGCTGCCTGCCTCCTTCTCCCAACTCCAGAGCCTGCGCTGCCTCTGGATAGAGGGGAATTTCCTGGCGCGCTTCCCCCGCGCCCTCCTGCATCTCCCCGAGCTCCGCAGCCTTCAGCTGGGGGACAACCGACTGGCGCAGCTGCCCGCGGGGCTGCCCCGCATGGCAGGGCTGCGGGGGCTCTGGCTCTACGGGAACCGCTTCCAGGAATTCCCGCCCGTGCTGCTGCGCATGGAAGGGATCCGCGTCCTCGACCTCGATCGCAACCGCATCTCCCGCTTCCCGGACCTCACCGGGCTGGCCGCCCTGCGCCTCCTTTCCTACGACCACAATCCCGGCCTGCAGCCGCCCAGAGTGCGGGATGAGGTGCGGCTCGTGGGGGACGGGGCGCAGGAATACATGGAAGCGCGGCTGGAGCGGCTGCGGAGCCTCCAGAGCCGCGAGGAGGAGGAGGAGGAGGAGGAGGAAGGAGCCGAGGCGCCTGCGGTGCCCGCCGAGAACGGGCCGCAGGACGGGAATGGGGGATGTGAGGCCGTGACGGGCTCCCCGAGGGAAACGTGAGGGATGCGGGGCCTCCACCTGCCTCCCAAGGGCTTCCAGGCTCAGGCTGGGAAAGCGGGAAGATCCACAGAGGAAAATCCAGCATTTCCCAGTCGGGACAGCAAAGGGCTGCATCCTGGATCTGCATCCCATTACCTGGGAGCATCCCAGGGTGCCTTGGATTTGGGATACACCCTCTGCCCTGAGGGGTGATCCCAGAGACTCTCCTGCCCTGATCCAGTGTCCTG
Source organism: Formicarius rufipectus (assembly GCA_013399695.1). NCBI lineage: Eukaryota > Metazoa > Chordata > Aves > Passeriformes > Formicariidae > Formicarius > Formicarius rufipectus. Next base: position 146,925 of record VXAU01001095.1, on the reverse strand, counting down.
CCCGGCTGCTTCCAAAAGTCCTTTACTCCCGTCCCCGTGGGCAACACAGGGAAAAGCAGTGCCGGTTGTATCCATTCCATGTGGATCCCGGCATCCTGAAGAGCTCCAAGGTTTGGGAATGAAACAACAAACTCCTCACCTCTCAAATTCCCATTCTACTGCTGGACTCGGGCTGGGGGCAGGGAGAGAATTTCACACCGGGCTCCTCCAGGCCGTCAGGATTGGGAAGGAGCCGATGGAAATTCCACCTCCCTGTGTCCCAACATGCAAAGAGTTTTGCCTCTTCGGGAAGAGGTTTCCCAGAACAGGCACCAAACCCTGGCTGCCTTATCCTCCCTCTTCCTGTCTCCAAGTGCCTCTTGGACCAAACTCCAGCAATAAAAAAGCACAATTCCAAGGAAACCATCTGTGAGGGAAAGGTGACGGGGGCCAGCCTCAGAGAAAGGTTTATTTGGAATCCAGTCACAGCAACACAACCCTGCGCTTCTGTGAGTTTTGAAATCGGTCCCGTTTCCCCCCATCCGCTTCCAAACCATTCCGGTGTAGCAGGAAGCTCAGGGATCCGAGGTCTGGAAGTTACCGGAGGTTTCCGACCGCACAGCCACTTTTATTCCCCAGGGGTTTGGGTTTTTGGGGGCTGGAAAGCAGCCACAGCTCCCGTCACATCCTCTCCCGGGCTGGTAGGGCTGGATTTCTCCCCCTTTCCCGGCTGTTTTGGACACCTGGAGCTTCCTCATCTGCGGGATGAGCAGGAGCTGCCAGTGCCACCTCCTCCAGCAGCGCAGGTTGAGGATGCTCCTGCCTTTCCACCGATAATTCCAGAGATTTAGGACTTTTGGTAGGAGATAGGCTAGCTCTTTTCTCTTGTATTCGGGTCCTCCCGACAGGTCCAGGCTGTCAATTCCTCTTCCCACCCATGGTGAGGCTCGGGGGCCAGTAGAGCATCCCAGAATCCGACAAATTCCCAGGAACACACTCCTGGAATGCTGGGTGGCTCCCAGCCCCTCGTGCCATCGATCCAGGGGTGCTTTACCTGGGAAATCACTGCTGATAATTAGCAGGAATTATCCATCACCCCGGAGGCAGAGACCCTCAGAATTCCAAGCCCTGGCTCTAAGCGAGATCCAAAGCCACCAGCTCCATGTAAACCCGTGCCAGCCCATCCATGCCTGGCAGGAATTGGGATGCAGGTGGCTCTGGATGCCACTCTCCCGTCCTCGCGGCCTGGATCAAATCCCGGAGCTCCTACACTTGGAAAAGGGAGGGGGTGAGGGAGGCGGGTTGTGCCTTCCCACAACATTTTCCTACTCCCAGCTTTTCCCAGCCCTATTTTCCACACCGTGGCTGGGTCAGGATCCAGGCACCGGTGACAACCGTGGGGGCACCAGGACCAGCAGCTGCCGCAGTCAGCGGGAATGTGACAGATTCCTGCTCCGCTCAGGTATTTTGGGAATGTTGGCACTGGCGAGTCCCCGGCTCCCGGGAATGCATCATCCATACGTCTGTCCCTATATATATCCCTGCCTCCTCTCCCGGCCCGGCGTGTGCCGGCTTGTGGCCCCTCCGCAGCCGGGATCACGCTGCTATTCCCATCTGCTCCCGCTGGCTGCCGGCACAAAGGAGCGGGATCGGGAATTGCGGCGGATCCGAGGAACGGGAACACCAGGATCGCTGCGCTTTTCCCCGTGTTCAGTGGTCCAGGAAGATAAAAGAAACCTGGAATTGGGGTGGGAGCCGTGACAGAGCCAGGCTGTGGGAAGCTTGGGAACGCTGAAATTCCCAGCTCTGGCTTGGCTGGAGCCAAAGCGGGAGAGGGAGCAGCCACCTCCAGCAAGGTGTGGGTGGTCACAATGCAGCTCTGAATCCTGCATCCCAAGGCCTGAAAGAGCGATCCAGAGGCATTTTGTCCTGGGCACGGAGGACACGGCGCTCCTGCATCCCAGCGTTTGGAATTTCCTTTATTTATTCAAGAGCAGCGTTCGGTAAATTATTTATCGGCCACCGGAGCCTTCGCGGTGACTCCCGGCCACATTCCCGGTGCCCCCACCCGGGACACGATTTCCTACCTCTTCCCACCTTCCAGAGCCACATTCCGGTCCGTTCCCAGCACATGTTGCCCCAAGGAACCTGTCCCAGACCGGGATGGAACGGGAAGTCACCCGACTCAGAGCCTGGTCCCCAAAGCCTCCACGGGGATCCCGATCCCGACAAGATCCCAGCACAATCCCCACTCCCAGCTTCTCCTCGGAGCTCCTTCCTGGGGCTCCTCTTAATGAACCACCATTAATTGGCCTCGTTAACTGCCCTGGGAAGTCTCAGGAAACACCGGGATGCTCCTTGTCGCTTCCCTTTGCGGGGACACTTAGGAGGGGGTTCCTCGGGCTCCTTTGCCCCCCAAAACGTATCCCTTTACCAGGAGGTTCCCGAGGGCGGCGTGTCCCATCCTTGGGAATGTGGGGAGGGGATTACTCAGGGATCGGGAAGGATACTCAGTGAGTGGGGGATACTCAGGGAATGGGGGGAATACTCGGGGAATGAGGGATGCTCAGGGAATGGGGGGATACTCAGGGAAAGGCGGGATATCCAATGCCGGGGGATTCGTGGTGCTGGGGGCGCTGCTAATCCAGGTTTCCCATCCCGGCTCCGGGTGGGATCCACCCCCTCAGGATCCAGCCCTTCATTCCCACAACCCCAGAGACGAGTCCCGCTGGCAGTTACTGACTGTCCTTTATTACTGAGAGCAGGCGCTGCCTCCAGAAAACGAGGGGCTCCGCTCCCCAAAAATAGGATTCCGCCAAGGAGACGCCCCGACCCGCGCGCCCCTTCCCTGGCATCGCCAGCCGGGCACCCCCCTCTCCTCCAGCCGGGCCGGGATCTTTCGTGAGAGGGTTTTATTTTTATTTTTTCCCTTTTTTTTTTCCTTTTTTTTTTTTTTTTTTTTGGTCTTTTTTTTTTTTTTTTTTTGTCTGTATTTTACACACCAGTTGGATGTTACCGTCACATGAAGAAGAGAAATACCTGAACAAGATCACGGCTACGAGCTCTAGAGTTAAAAATGAACACACAAAGCCCCCCCCCGGGGAGCCCGACCGCGGACGAGGAATCCGACCTGGAAAAGCGGGATGGGGCGAGGGAGGGGCTCGGCACAGCTCCCCCCTCGTCTCCGTCGCCTTCCCCAGGCGTGTAAATCTCTTCTTTTATGGTAAAAAAAGAGAGAATCTGACAAAAATACAAATGTCCCTAAAAGCGTCGTTATTACTGAAGTAGCAGAATTATGACTTTCTCTCCAGATTGTCCAAAATCGTCTTAATTGCGGCTGCGGGAAGAGGCGGGGGCGGGTCCCGCGGCCACCGCGTCCCCAGCTGGCTTGTCCCCACGGTGGCAGGGATGTCCCTCCTCGGGAGAAGGGGCCAAGCCGCCGGGAACCCAGGGGGTTTTGGGAGGGGAATTCAGGTGCAGGTTTCCCCCGCCCCGGCACCCCGTGCAGTGGAGAATCCCCTGGAGCACCTCGGGGGGCGTCCCCCACCCCGTCCAAGTGCCCGGTGTCACCGTGGAGGGCTGTACACGGGGCTGTGACGATGGTGACGTGGTCTCGGGTGGCACCCGCAGGGGTGTCGGTGTGTCCCCCCCCTCCCCGTGGGCGAGGGAAGGGGGGAAGGGCACAGGGTGGCACGGGGGGAGCAGGAAGACTGAGGATGATCCGCCACGCCGGGGGACACCATTGTCACCTCCCCACCGCCGTGGGGCTCTCAGGT
>VXAU01001095.1:119829-142242 GCA_013399695.1 Formicarius rufipectus | reverse complement strand
GGCCCCCCCCGGCTCCCCCCGGGCCCGGAGACGGAGGTAAAGCATCGAACCCGGCTGAAGGCTGAGCCCTGGCGAGCCCGCTTTGGATAAGGAACTGTGGCATGGCTTCCGATCCCAGGGAAAGGGGCTGCCCCCTCCTCACGGTGCCCCCCCGCCCACCCCGGCGGTCCCGGGGAGGGCGAGGAAGGGCGGGGAGGGGGCGACGCTGACGCTCGGAGAGGTTTTATTGAGCTGGAAGGGGGTGGGAAAGGGAGGTGGGGGGGGTCCCTCTTGCTCCCGCAGCCTGACCCCCTGGAATTGNCGCGCCGGGAGCAGGGAAGGGAGCCGGGAATAGGGACCCCGGTGCTGGCGGGGTGGGGGGAGGTCAGGCCTTCAGCTGGTGCCACTGTGCCACCGCCTGGCGCGGGCGGGCGATCATGTCCTTCCAGTGCTTCACCTCCCCGGGGCCGCTCTTCCAGGACAGGTAAATCTGTGGGAATGGCGTCCTTGGATCCACGGCTGCCCTTCCAACCCCATCCCGGCTCCCCGGCGCTAGCACTTTCACCCCCGAACACCTCCGTCCCCGCTTTTCTGGCGCCGGGCTGCTTCTCTCCGTGGGTTTTCCATATGGAAAGCCGCGTGTGCCAGCTCCTGCCGCAGCTGGCACCTCGGGAGCCGGTGCCACGCGGCGGGGCTTTAACGGGGGGCGGAATCTCACGGACACTGCCCGTCACCGGCGCTGTCCCCTCGGAGGTGCCCACACGGGGAATGCTGCCACCTCCGCCCCTCCCCGGCAGCCCGTGGCGCTGACCAGGAGCGGGAAAGGGTGTTAATTCCATGGATTTAACCCAGTTGGAGCGTTTCGGGCGCCGGTGGTAACGACGGATATCACCGCGGCCGTTTGCCATCGAGCCGGGTGGGCTTTAACATACCGCAAAGCCAAAGGGGATAATTCCTCGGGATTAACCCCAGCGGGTGGGCAGCCATCCTCACCGGTGTCCCAATGCCCCATTTCCTGCTCTCCCGGGATAATTCAGCCCGCTTGTCCCCATTTCCCCCCTCGGTGTGTCCTCCCACCTTGCCAATGACGTCGTTGCGGCTCAGCCTGTCCTTGTCCATGACGGTGATGACGATGGTGGTCTCCCGCAGCCGCTCCGTGGGGATGTCGAAGGCGAAGGACTCGTTGAAGACGGGGTTCAGGCACCGCTTCATCACCACCGTCTTCTTCTTCTCCACCCGCTTGTCCTTATACATCAGCCACACCTTCACGTAGGGATCTGCCCGGCACAACAGCCGCTCTCAGCGCCCGGCATCGGGAATCTGGGAATGATCCCCTGGAGCTCGGGGTAGCGGGGGCTGGTGTCGTACCTGACGTGCCCCCGATGTCCATGGCTTTGAGGTTCCGCGCTTTGATGATGTTCACCACGATGGAATTGGCCGAGGGGTTGTAGCACAGCGACAACAGCAGCTCCCCGCGGCTTCCCTGTGGGATTCGGGGACACCCTGAGGACACCCACGCCACTCACCGCTCCCCGGTCCCCGGAGCTCCACGGTGGGAGTGGGGTGATGAGATGGGACCCCCCGCCCGGAGTGGAGGTTTTGGGGCTGCACAGAAAACGAGGGCAGGAGGAAACAGGGACACTCCCGGTGGGACGTTTCCTGGTCTTGCTGGAGGCGGGAGGAGGAGAAAACTTGCGTTTCGGATCTACCTGAAACAGCTTGTTTTGACCCAAAATTGGCCACTTAGTGCCTTGATATAAGGATTTGGGAAGAGAAACCTTTCCAGTGCTGGAAACAGCAGAAAACACCCCTGCTGGGGTAGGCAGTGGGGGGTGGTCCTGACGGGACAGCACAGGGACAGGGGGTCAACCTCCCCTCTCCAGGGAGGCTGGCAGGGGGCCCAGGGCCTTACACTGCCATCGCTGCACGGCTTCAGGTCTTTCCAGAAGGTCTGCATCTGGGTGAGGTCCACCTTGTTGAGGGGGATGGACACCTCCCCGATGGGGTCGTTGCGGCTGAAGCGGTCGTAGTCCAGGACCTGGAGGTACAGCACCCGCTGCACCACCTTCTCGTAGGGGAACCCTGTGCCGGGAACGGAGCAGGTGAGGAGCCGCAGTGGGGGAGGAGCCGGCACGGCCGTGCCGAGCAGCGCTGGGCCCCCCCCTGCCCTCCCCATGATGATGGGGAGAGGCTGGAACCAGGCAGAGCGTGAGGAGCAGAGCAGGCCTGCTGGGAGGTGAGACCCCACCCATGGGTGGTCCTCGAGAGGGACAGAGCCTTCCCAATCCTTCCCCCTCACCTCTAACCCGGGACTCAGAGGCTTGGCCAGCCCTTGGCACCACCGACAGTCACACCGGTGGCACGAGCTGAGCGGAGTTCTCGGGTCCCACCCTGGTCCAGCCCACGCACTCCAGTCCCTCCCAGCCCCTTACCCTCGAAGAGGAAGGTCTCATTCCAGTGCGGGTTGAGGTTCTTCCTCTTCACCTTGGTCTCCAGCTTGTGCTTCTTGTCGGGCAGCAGGTAGATCTTGACGAAGGGGTCGCTGGTGCCGCTGAAGTCCTTGGCCGGCAGCTCCTGCGCCTTCATGATCTTCACGGTCAGGGTGGACTCCTGGAAGTTGTAGCCGACGCTGAACTGGATGCGGCCCAGGTTCTCCCGGCTGACGCCTTCGTGGCCCTCGTCATCCTCAGAGCCCGGGGAGAGCTGCGGGGGTGGAGGGGCGAGGTGGACGGAGGTGAGAGCGGTGCCGGGGAGGGGGGGTGCCAGGGACCCCCGCCCACCCGGCCTCGGATCACCCCGACCCCCGTCCTGCGAGCTGTCAGGGACCATCAGCCTCTCCCGGCCCTCCCCGCCGCTTCTCACAGCTCCTGGCTCCGTGCCACTCGTCCCGGCGAAGCGGGAGCTCCAATTAACCAAATCTCTCCTGACAGCGCGTCCCTCACGTGTCCGGCCGCGCTCGCTCCCCCCGTGCCAGCCCCGGGCACACGCCGAGCGGGACCGGGCCGTGCCGCCGAGCTCTCTGCTGGCACCCCGTGCACCCACCATCAGCATCTCGCTGGTCAGGGAGTTGACCAGGTCGGACACAGACGAGTGAGGCTCCGTCTTGCGGTCGGACTCGTCGTGCGGCGGCTGCCCCGGCGCCGGCGCCGCGTTGCCGGCCTTGCCACCAGCCGGCAACCTGCGGAAAGAGAAGCGATTCCTTGGAGCGGAGGGGCTGGGAGAGCCGAGGGCGAGTCCGTGAGAGGCTCCCCGGGCGCTCTCTCTCTGTGCCAGGGCTGTGCCAGCACCCAGGGGACACCGCCGGGACGCCGGTGGCTGCAGCGCACCAGCTTCCCAAGCCCCGATCCCGGTGCCAGCGGGTGCCCTGGCACCTCCGGAGCACGACAGCAGGTCCCACACTGCCCGTGTGCCACGGCAGGGACAGCCCGGTGCCCAGCGGCGGCTCTGGCCTCACCGCACACGCCACAGCCTGGTACCCCGGTGGGCACCCGTGGGGTGCTCCGTGTGCTTTTTTCCCCTCCGGGATCGCCGTCCCGGTGGCTCCCGGCCGGCTGTGGGGCAGCGGGAATGATGCCGGGAAGGGTGGGCAGTCGGGAGCGGCGGGAGGCAGCCGGACAGAGCAGCGATGGAGACGGGAATGCGCCGAGGCCACGCTGCCAACGAGGCACGGGGACAACGGGACACAAGGCACACGGCAGAGTGGGGGACGGGCACCCCGGGACGCTCCCACCGAGCCAGGACAACGGTGACAAACCACCAAGAGGCGCAGGGACACTCGGGAAGCCACAAAACATGCCACGGACACGCGTCACCACGGCAAGCACACGCTTGACACACGGAGCGGGGACACCCACACGCACACACGGGATGGCACCTGGGAAGGACCGGAGAGCAGCCGAGGCAGCTGGGGAGGGAAAATCGAGTTAAAATCGGGGGAAATGAAAAGGCGGAGGAGCCACTGGGCGAGGAGGCGCCGGTGGAGCCGGAGAAAGTCACGGATAGCGGGAGAGAGAGCGGGAAAGAGCAAGAAAAAAAGGAGGAGCGGTGTCATCCAGCGCCGGCCTGCGGGGAGGGAATGGGAGAGGGAGGATGGACAGACGGACGGAGAGCGGTTTGTCGCCGGGACGGGAAACACGCCGAGGAGCCGGGCTGGAGCCGCCGGGGACAGGCTGGAAAGGAAGAAGCTGAGAAACAGGGATGGAGGAGATGTTTGGAAGAGGAAGAAGAGCGGGCGGGCCGCGGCGTCGCTGGGAGGAAGGGAGGGAGAGGAGCCTGGCCGGGCCGAGCCGGCCGCGTCCTGCGGAGCTCAGGGAACGGGGAGGAGCGGGGATTGGAGGTGGGGAGGCCATGCGTGTGCCGGGATGCGGTTTTTGGAGCCGGGATGCGGGAAGCAGGAGCGGGGTCTTGCGGCACAGCCACCCACTCGCCGTGTCCCAGGTGCCCCCCCCACTCCTCCCCGTCCCCTTGCTGGTGCTCCCGCTATTCCCGGTGCTCCCGGTATTCCCGGTGCTCCCGGCGGGGACCGGCTGCGCAGCGCGACGCCGGGGAAGGGAAGTGCTAAGAGATGGAGCGAAAACCAAGCGGAGCAGGGTAAAAATAGCCGGCGGGCGAGAACGGTGCCAGAGGAGCCGCACGCCGAGCAGCACCCGCCGGCTTCACACCTCCTCCCTGCTCCGGAGGGCACGAACACCCGCTGCCGGTGGCACACGGGCCCGCTGCCACTGCCAACCGGGCTCCTGCCGCTGCAGCAGGCGATGCCAAGCCTTTGGCATCCCGGGATTGCGGGGAGCAGCCGCAGACGAGGGGCCGTGCCGTGCTGGGGGTATCGAGTCCCCCGCAGCCCTTGGCGCTCGCTCTGCCCCTTGAGGGGGCTGCGCTGTGCCCGTATCCCAAGGGATGCTGCCCGTATCCCAAGGGATGCTGCCCATCCCGCCGGGATGGAGGCGGCTGCGGCGCGCTGCGTTGGGATGGGGCGCGGCTCAGCCCATGCGGTGTCTTTTTGGGGCGGTCCCCGCGTGTCCCCTCCACGAGCGTGTCCCCCCCACGAGCGTGTTCCCCCCACGAGCGTGTCCCCCCCGCATGCAGCCAGCGCCGGGAAGGGCAGGAGGGGGGAGGAAGGAGGGAGGAGGGAGGGGTGGGGAGTCCTCTGGGTGCCGCCGCTCCGCTCCGGAGGCAGAACTCAGACGGGGAGAGCTCAGACGTCCCGGTGCCCGCTGGGCCACCCTGTGCCGCTCCAACCTTGGCGCTCCACGAGGGCAGCCGCCTCCTCCTCCTCCTCCTCCACCCTGGATGGGGCCCTCGTGTCCTCCTCCTGCGGGACCGGCCTCGTCCTCGCTCATACCTCTTGTCCCCCTGAGCGTTCGCCTGGTTCGGCTGCGTCCCAGCGGGTTGCAGGTCGGGAATATTGGCAAAGTCATCTTGCTCTGAGAGTCCCAAAACCAGGGATAACACCACCATCCGGCCTTCCCTGCCCGGGCGGGCCCCGCCGGCAGCGGGAGAGAGAGAGAAAGAGAGAGGAGAACACAGCGTCAGGCAGGGAACCGGCAGGAGCCGGCGGCATCCCCGCATCCTGGATCTGCCCGCCGGCTCCTGCGGGATGGACTGTGGGGAGAAAGGCACCGGCTCCAGGGAACCTGGATGGCCCCGCCTGGATACCCCTTGTCCTCCACCGGTGCAGGCAGGGAGGGGGCCAACATCCTGGTGAAGGGGGGAAAGGACGCCCGGAGGGGCTGGGGATGAGGGAGAGTGAGACGGGAGTGAGGCACCGGCGCAATTCCATGGAGGAGGGGATGGCCAGGGCTCTTTGCCCCCTCGGGAACAGCCTCCTTGGGATCCGGAACCGCGTTTACGCCGCGGCGCCGGGAAGGGCGAACAGAGCGAATGGAAAATCAATGGATTGGGAAAAGAGGCGGTGGGAAAAGGCAGCGGCTCCTCCGCGCTGACTCGGCACGTCTGGGCTCTGCGGCTGCTCCCGCTCCGCCAGTTCCAGGCTGGAAGCGGCACCAGGGCTCGGTAAACAGGGAGAACGTGCCCCTTGGGATGGCTGAGGAGTCGCGGCTCCATGTCGGGAACTCGGGAAACGGAGCTGGGAGGAAGGAACCTTTTGGTGGGAAAGGGCCCTTTGGAGAGGGATGAGGAGAGAAGGGGGTCGCGGTCAGTGCGCCCCGCGGTGCCTGAAGGAAGGTCCAGCCCTCTTGCCAGAGCTGCCCATGAGGGAAGGAGCGGGATGGGCACCCAAATTGGCGCCACTCGGGGTATTTCCCACCCAATCCTGGCGCAGGAGTTGCTGTTCCAACACATGGAAGAGCAGGATCAGTCCTGTGAGCCCCCTCCCAGCACTCCCGGCCTGCGGGGAGCGCAGCTGGGACCTCCGCATCCCTTTTTCCAGGATGCAAAGGGAGGAGCTGGAGGATCCAGGGGAGGATGGAGCCGGGGGCACCGGCTCTGCGGAGGAGTGACAATGTCATGTGCCGGAGAACCGCTGACAGCACGGGACTCGGATTAGTCCCCCGGGTTTGATGCTGGGAATCCAGCATCGATGGAGGAGCCGGGGTTAAGGCGATTAAGGATCACACGGATCCTCCGGCTGGGAGCGATATCGGGACCCAAAGCAGTGTCCCCGTGCGCCGCCCCCCTCCCCAAATCCTTGGGACAATGTCACTCCCTGGGGACAGCGCCGGCGGCTGTCCCGTGGGCTCGATCATTCCTGCATTCCCTGGGGATGGAAAAGGACTGGAGTGTGCAGAGTAGCCAAGCGAATTAGGGGATCCTTCCCTGAGTCCCCCGGGCTGGGCGAGGGGTCATTCCTGCCGCCCGTGACGGGGCTGGAGGGGACATGGATCTTCCCGCAGGGATGGGCAGTGTGTCCTCAAGGGGATGATGGATGAGCGGCCGCGCCGGGAAGAGTGAAGGGGCAGAGGAGAGAGGGACGGAGAGAGCGAGGGAACAGAGGAAAGAGGGATGGAGAGAGGGACGGAGAGAGCAGGGGAACAGAAGAAAGAGGGACAGAGAGAGCGAGGGAACAGAGGAAAGAGGAATGGAGAGAGCAAGGGAATAGAGGAAAGGAGAATGGAAAGAGGGATGGAGAGAGAGAGGGAATACAGAAGGATGGAGCAGAGGAGGGAGAGATGGAGAAGGACTGAGAGAGGGAGGGATGAAGAGAGCAAGAGAACAGAGGAGAGAGGGATGGAGCCGAGGGATGGAGCAGGCAAAGGAGCAGAGGAGAGTGAGACAGAAATGATGATAGAAGAGAGGAGACAGAGATAGAGAGCAGAGCGACGGAAAGCGGAGCCACGGGGAGCACACACTTACAGGAAGGACTTCATGTCCAAGCCGCGGCTGCGGATTTGCCCCACCACGTGGTCCCAGCTGCCGGGGTTGGAGCGGCTCCGGCCCCCGGCCATGCGTTGCTTGGAGCCGGCGGCGACTCCCTGGCGTGTTTGGCCGCCGCGGGAGCCGCGGGAGTTGGCGGCGGTGCCGGAGGGGCCGCTGTGGGCCTGGAGGTGGCCCAGGCTCTGGCTGGTGGTGGGCTGGCTGTGGTTGCCGCGCTGGTGTTGGCTCAGGGGCTGCTGCAGACTTTGCTGGCGCATGAGCGTGCGGGGCCTCTGGAATTTGGGGTCGCCTGCTGAGGTGGGGATATACTCAAGGGTAGTGGCTGTGGACAGGGTGGAGTCCTCGAAACTTAGGGAGAGGAAGGGCAGAGGAGAGGAGAGAAAGGAGAAGAAGGTGAAGGGGCAAAATTGGAGGAAGGAAAAGAAGAGAGTTAGAGAGAAGATGCCCCAGCGCAGGGAACGCTCCGGCGGGAGCCAGCGGGAGCAGCGCCCGGATCCTCCGCCTCTCGCTCGCGGCTCGGCCCTGCCGAGGGCACGGGGGGCTCTGGCCGCCACCATCTCTCCCGTCTTGCCCCCCTCCCGGGCCGGTGAGGGGGGCTCTGCCGGGCTGGACGTGCCCACCCGCTTCCCGCGGCTGCCGCTCCGCTTCCCGGCGCCCGACCTCGTCTGCGGGATAATTAGGCTGCGAATTAGGAGGCAAATCCCGCGGTGCCCGCTCACGTGCTGCCAGCCAGAGCCCTGCCCCTCGGCCCAGTCCCTCCCAGTGCGGCCCAGCAACCCGCGCCAGCGCCGTGGGGGCTCAGCGTCCCCGATCCCTGCAGGATTTTGGGGGGTTGGAGGTGGGGGATCCCGCAGCGCTGCGGGGACGAGCCCCCCGCAGTGGGGACATTCCAGCAAGCCAGGCGGCGCCAAGGAGGGATCCCCGAGGTGGGAGGCTCTCGGCTGTGGGATAGGGGGTGTGGAAGCGGCTCCGGTGGGACACGGAGAGCGGAAAAGCCCAGCCTGGGATGGACGGGCTGCCAGAGCGGGAAGAGCAGGCGGGATGCCGGCGAGGAAGCAGCACATGCCGGGCACAGCGGGATCGCCCACGGCGGCCTGGAACGCTCGTGGCCACGAGATCATGGGGGAAGATCCCCCCTCGACCACAGAGGAGTGGCCTCCAGCAGCACCCACCGAGCTCATCCCGATCCCGGCACTGCCGTGGGACAAAGCTGTGCCGTCGTGCGATGCCAGAGGCAGGGATAGAGCGGGACTGGGTGGGAAGCGGGGTGGGGGGGGAAGGATAAATAGCTCCAAAAACCAACATAAAGAGGTGAAGAAAGAGCGGAAGGTGGGAGAAAGAGAGAGAGGAGGGGAGGGAGTGGAGAGGAATGTTGAGCTGGGATGGCCGGAGCCGGAGGCACTGCCCGGGCACTGCCTACCCCCCCTCTCCCCCCGCGCCGCCGCCGACCTCCTTTCGTTTTTTTCCTATGGAATCCTAAATTAGTTCCATTTACAACCTCTCAGTCACAGGAAACTAAATCTGGCTCCTGTCGGCCCCGCGCCAGCTGGAGACGCGAGCTCTGCCAGCGCCGTGCCAGGCGGCACCGCGCCCTGCCCGCTCCCGCATGGATCCCATGGATCCAGGGGCGGGATACGGCACCCCCTCCCCTCCCTCCGCAGCCTGGACCCCCTGGACACCCCCAATCCCGACGGCTCCGCTCCAAGGGAGTGCTGGAAAACAGGCATAGCCTCTAACCCTGCCCTGGCCGCCTGCGCCGACCGTCGTCGATCCGTCCGAATTCCCAGTGGGAATTCGCTTCTCCACCAAGTCTGGATACAGCCCCCCTTCTTCCTCGCCTCTACCTCCTGCTTCCCAGCTCCCAGCCAGAGCACACCAGCGTCACGCCACCAATTCTGGCGGCTCCGGGAGGCGTTTGGGCTTTCTCCCAGGCGGCTGGACCGGCCTTTCCCTTTTCCATAAGTTTTGTCCCTGCTGACGAGGCTGAAAAAGCACTCCAACCTGGGAAGCGCCTTTTCCAGCACCACCAAACTCTCCGGGATACCATGGATGCCGCATCCCGGCACGGGAGAACGGGAGCACAGGCCAGGAACACCGGACGGAGCCCACACTGGACACATTCCCGTCACCCCTCGGCAGAGCGACGTGCCAAAGCTTGGATTTTCCCTAAAACTCATCGATCCCGGACTTTTCCCCCATTTCCACCGGCAGCGGGTGATGGAGCCGCAAAGTGTGGTGTCGGCGCCGAGTCAGGGGAGCGTGGGGCAGGGAAGAGACTGGAGATGGCACCGCTCCTGAGGGATGGGGACATGAGACGGCACTTGCTGCCTTTGGGATGTCACCAAGGTGGAGCTGCCCGCCCTGGGAATGCTGAGCTGCTCCCGGCTGGGATCGGACAAAGACGGGAACGCACCAGGACAGCTCCCAAAGGGGCTCCCCCAGAGACATAACAACTTCAGGAGTGTGGAAAATTCATTTCCTTTGGCATGGTGGCTTTGGGAATCTGCTGGTGGCTCTGAAGACCTGTTGGTGACCTTGGGAACGTGTTGGTGGCCCTGAGAACCTGTTGGTAGCCTTAGGGACCGCCTGGCCCTAGGGACTTGCTGGTGGCCCGAGGGACCTGCTGGTGGCCTTGAAGACCTGTGGGTAGCCCCAGGGTTCTATTGGTGGCCTTGAAGACCTGCTGGTGTCTCCTGGGACCTGCTGGTGGCCCTGCAGACCTGTTGGTGGCCCCAGGGACCTGTTGGTGACCTTGGAAACATGTCGGTGGCCCTGTGAACCTGCTGGTGGGCCAAAGAACCTATTGGTCACCCCAGGGACCTGCTGATGTCCCCGGGGACCTGCTGGTGACTCCAGGAACCTGCTGGTGGCCCTGAGGACCTACTAGTGATCCAAGAACCTGCTGGTGACCCAAGGGACCTGCTGGTGTCTCCAAGAACCTGTTGCTGTCACTGATGACCTGCTGGTGTCTCCAGGGACCTGCTGGTGACTCCAGGAACCTGCTGGTGGCCCTGAGGACCTACTAGTGGTCCAAGGACCTGCTGATGTCTCCAAGGGACCTTCTGGTGTCTCCAGGGACCTGTTGCTGTCCCTGAGGACCTGGTGGTATCTCCAGGGACCTGCTGGTGGCTCTGAGGACCTACTAGTGATCCAAGAACCTGCTGGTGACCCAACGGACCTGCCGCTGTGTCCAGGGATCTGTTGCTGGCCCTGAGGACCTGCTGACGTCCCCAGGGACCTGCTGGTGGCCCTGAGGACCTGCTAGCGACCCAAGGGACTTGCTGTTGACCCAAGGGACCTGCTGGTGACCCCGAGGGACCCTCCGGTCTCTTGCACGGACCTGCTGGCGGCCCCAGGGACCTACTGGCAGCTGCCCCCACCCGAGCTCATCCCCCGGAGGGGTGGTGGGGGTCTCCACGCCGGTGCCGTGCTCACTCACTTGGACAGGCTGAGCTTCCCTGCGGCCAAGTGGCTCTGCACCGTGTGCCAGCGGCCCCGCGCCGCCTTCCCCGCTCCGGGCTCGCTGTGGGCGGACACGCTGCTCCTCATCCCGTCCTCGCCGAGCCGCTGCTTGTCCCCGGGCNGGGGAGCCTTGGAATACCATCCGGAAGAAAGGGAGGACGCGGGGAAGGGGTGGGGAATTGGGGGTCCCGCTCGCCGGCAGCCCCGGCCCGAGCCGAGGGGGTGCCCACAACGCGCAACCCCGTCCTGCTTGCGGTGCGGGGACATCCCGGGAAACCCCGGGAATGCGGGAAGGAGGGGTTGCTCGTCTCCATGGGGAGGCCCATGGGGTGGCGTGCGGGGAGCCCGGGAGCGGGAGGAGGAGGAGGAAGGCGAGAGGGTGCTGCCCAAATACTCACTACACGGAGCAAACCCGGCAAGGAGCGACTCACTTGAGGGCAAGGCGCGGATCACCGTACGGAGCGTAAGGAGAAATGTTTAGGATAAACTCCTTGGGAGGGTAGGAGCTCCATTTCTGCTGCACTGTGTTGTCATTGTTATTCCAAAAGTCTCTGTCTAGATCGCTACAGCGGCCGGATTCCAAGGGAGAAAAGAAAAGGGAAATACAAGAGAGACAAGCTGAATTCCTGCGGGNCCCCGGCCAAGCCGGAGGCGGCCGACGCCGTCAGCTTGGCCCCTGATAACAGAGAGCCACTGGGCCGGGCCGGCGGCCGGACACCCCCCAAGGACACACACGGAGCCGGACGGACACACGGACGGGACGTGGGAGGGGTGGGGAGTCGGGGGTGGGGGGGAGATGAGGAGGGGGAGAGGGCGACAGAGNTTGCGGTGCGGGGACATCCCGGGAAACCCCGGGAATGCGGGAAGGAGGGGTTGCTCGTCTCCATGGGGAGGCCCATGGGGTGGCGTGCGGGGAGCCCGGGAGCGGGAGGAGGAGGAGGAAGGCGAGAGGGTGCTGCCCAAATACTCACTACACGGAGCAAACCCGGCAAGGAGAGACTCACTTGAGGGAAAGGCGCGGATCACCGTACGGAGCGTAAGGAGAAATGTTTAGGATAAACTCCTTGGGAGGGTAGGAGCTCCATTTCTGCTGCACTGTGTTGTCATTGTTATTCCAAAAGTCTCTGTCTAGATCGCTACAGCGGCCGGATTCCAAGGGAGAAAAGAAAAGGGAAATACAAGAGAGACAAGCTGAATTCCTGCGGGGAACGGGGAAGGGAAAGCAGCGCTCCGCCCCCGGAGCGCCGGGAACCTGCGGAGAGAGACGGGGAGCGCGGCTGCCCATCCCTTGGACACCGACACACACACACGGACACGGACACGGACAGACGGGTGGATGGATGGATGGATGGAGCAGGGAAGAGCTGCGGAGAGACAGGAGCGGGCGGCTCCACCAGCTGGGAAGGAGAGAAGGATGGTGGGAATCAAGGAGCGAGCGTGGTGCCGGCACGGCATTCCCGTGTGTGTCCGTGCTGCCTCCTCAACATCCAGGTCCTGGAAGCGCCCCCTGCTTGGTTAGCCATGTGTTGGAGACCCTTCGCGAGGAGCCTGGAATTCCCGGCTCCGGGAAGCCACCGGAGCTGCCTGCCAAGGCCTGGGGAGCCTGGAGGCTCCCGACTGGGAGACTGGAAAAGCCCCCGGTGCCCGCCCCTCGCCGGTGCCCACCTGCAGCTCCAGGCTGATCCCGGCTGTACGGAACGTGCGGGAGCTGGGGAGGGAAAGCCGTGTGCCGGGATATCGGGAGGGGATGTGCTTCCCGCTCCGCTTCCAGCTCCTCCCAGCTGTGCCTGGGGTACCCCAGACACCTGCACCCCGATAACGCCGTGGGTGGAGGTTTTCCACAGCCTTATTCCTGGTAGGAGCTATTTCCCTGCTGGTGGTCCAGCTCCCTCCTCCCTGGAATTACAGGGGTCAGTGCTGGATCTGGGATGTCCAGGAGAGCCCCTCTAACTTCCAACGCCCCACTTCATTCCCTACCCAGAGCCATGAGATGCTCCAGCTCCGCTCTCCGTCCTCCAGGGAATGCCCGTGGGATGCAGAGCCATTCCAGCCCCGCGGGG
Source organism: Formicarius rufipectus (assembly GCA_013399695.1). Classification (NCBI taxonomy): domain Eukaryota; kingdom Metazoa; phylum Chordata; class Aves; order Passeriformes; family Formicariidae; genus Formicarius; species Formicarius rufipectus. The sequence goes on along the minus strand of VXAU01001095.1, from coordinate 129,409 downwards.
TAGGGCTTGGGATCTGCACGCCCAGACCTGGAGCATCCCCCGGAATACCCATGCCGAGGCCCCCTTGGCTCCGTGGATGCGGGAGAAACCCACCAGCTCTCCCAGTGTCCTGGATCCCATTTCCCAGTGGGAGCAGGGAACCAGGGAATGGCCACCTCTGTCCTTCCTCTCCCCCCAAGTCCTGGCACCTACTTGATGGTTTTCTTTTCGCTGCGACCTCGGCTGGAATCCGGAGTTCCCACAGTCTCCAGGGAAGTCTTGTAACGCTTTCCCTGTGGAAAAGACGGGAGAGAGGGATCAGGGGATCCCTGAAGCATCCCGGCACAGGATGGGAGCCACCACCCGCTGGAGGGTTTGTCCTGGATTTTGCTCTTTTCCCTTATTCCCTCCCGGTCTCCAGGCACTATCCCACCCATGCAGGCAGCAAAATTCCCTCGAGCTCCATCCCTTGATCCCTGGGGGCTCGTGCCCTGCGTCACCCCAAGGACACGGCGGTCACCGCCTCCGGTGTCCCATTCCACGGCCTCACCGGGAAGCAGAGGATAATTTTAGGCTTAATTGAACCTGGATTAATTGAGTCCGGGAAGCGCTGCCGTGGGATAATGAAGCCGGAGCTGGCTCCTAACTGGGGCTGGTAATCAGGACACGCCGGCGGGTTCTGCGCGCTCCAAGCCCGGAGCGCAATTCACTCCAATTAGCCAACAATTAGGAGCTGAGGATGCTCCAGATGGGATGGGAGCAGCTCCCGGAGCAGGATGGAGTGGACAACCGGTCCTTCCACCACGCTGGCCCTGGATCTGGGAGCATCTCCCCCTTCGTCAAGCCTCTTCATGGAACGGGAATATTTCTGGCTTCTCCTCCTTCCCAGCCTCTGCAGCTCCTTGGAATGCTGCGACACCTGTGCCCTTGGCACGGTGTCCTTGGGCAGCCATGGGCTAATCCTGCTGGCAGCTGACGGGATGTTGGAACTCCTTGGATGCCCACGGGCTAATCCTGCTGCCATCTGAAGGAATCTTGGATGCCCATGGGCTAATCCTGCTGGGAGCTGCAGGGGAAACACCTGGATCTTCTGCGATGCCCATGGGCTAAACCTCCTGGGCTCTGTAGGGATGCTGGAACTTGGATGCCCGTGGCCTAATCCTGCTGGGATCTGAAGGAATCTTGGATGTCCACGGGCTAATCCTGATGGGAGCTGCAGAGATGTTGGAACTTGGATGGCCTTGGCCTAATCCTGCTGGGAGCTGCAGGGGAACACCTGGATCTCTTCGGATCTCCGTGGGCTAATCCTGTTGGGATCTTGGATGTCCGAGGGCTAATCCTGCTGGGTTCTGTAGGGATGTTGGAACTTGGATGTCCATGGACTAATCCTGCCGGGAGCCACAGAGGAACACCTGGATCTTCTTGGATGCCCGAGGGTTGATCCTTCCAGGAGCTGCAGGGATGCCCAACCTCTCTGGATTCCCGGGGGCCACCCCAGAGAGACTCATCCCGGAGCCCTGGGCTCATCCCTATCCCGGTTCGTGAGGACACGGTTCTCCTGGCAGCGGCCCCGCGGGCACACCCCGGAGCGGGCCCGCCGGGCTTGGACGCGATTCCCACGAAGCCATTCCAGCTCCGGGCGCTGTCGAGGGCTGGTTGGGATTCGCCTTCCCGGCCAATTCACGCTTGTTTGTTCCTCTGCCAGCTCGGCCTCTTCCTTCCCAGGGTTTATCCCTGCCTCTCCACAGCTCCTGGATGGCACCTTGGAAGCCTCTTCCCACTCACCGCCCCCACGCTGCTTTATCCCCGGCCGGATCCCCTCTCCCATTCCCGAGGGAATGCTGCCTTCCCACGGCTCAGGGCGGGCATCTCCCACGCCAGGAGCGCCGCTGCCGTCGGAGCACTTGACCCAGATTTGATTCCGATGGCGAAGGAAACGTGGCCGAGCACGTCCTGCTCCCGGGAGAGGAGGAGGAGGAGGAGAAGGAGGAAGGGAGGGAGCGCTGCCCCAATCCGCAGTAGGAATTGCGGAGGGAAGCGGGCGGCAGGGATGGCTCCCGGTGCCAGAGACGCACTGGCCGCCTTCCCGCGGGGCTTTTCCAGACGGGAGCGTGCCCAGCAGGACAGGGGCCAGCTCGTCCCGGCTCCTCACCAATATATATCCATATATTTGGAAACTTCCCTTTGTGCCACGCAAACAGTTGCACCCAAACATTTCATTATCCCAGACGGAGGAAACAGCCCAAAGGGAAGCTGCAGCTGGCAGCTCCCGGGATCCACGGCAGTGGGAATTGGCCCCCCACCCCCATCCCGGGAAGGGAGGAGGGGATCCCGCCCCTCACCATTTTGCGCTGGCACCACTGGCAGATCCCGCAGAGGACGATGGTGACACTAAGGCTGACGGTGATGATGGCTGAGACCAGGAGGACGTCGCGGGAGGGGGTGCCTGGAGGGGGAACACAACACGGAGCGGGGTCAGAGGTGCTTCCCGGGATATTTCCAGTGCGGGTGGGGGCGCAGCGCCCTGCCTGGAGCATCCGGGAGAGCTGGGTGAGGGCGAGGAGGGAAAACACAGCTCCTTCCCCTTCCTGATTTCCAGCCCTTTCCCTTTCTTCCCTTTCTTCCTCTGCGCCTTCCTAATGCCCATCCTTTCCTCAACATTTCACGTTCTCCAGCCCTTTCCCCTTCCCTTTTCCCTTCTTCCAAGTGCCATGCCTTCCCCTTTCCTCCTTCCCTGTCTCTTTGCCTTCCTAATGCCTATCCCTTCCCCCTTCCCATCCCTTCCCTTTTCCCCTTCCCGTTTTCCTTCCCCATCCTTTCACCTTCTCCATCCTCTTCCCCTTCTTCTTTCTCACCCTCTTCCCCTTCTCCATTCCTAAATTCCTTGGTGGATTCATGCCCTGCATCCACCCCACTGTGGAGATTCCCTCTTCAGCTCGGCCAATCCCACATGGATTCGCCTCAAGCAGCGTCATCTCCCCAATATGTCCATGGGGACAACCTTGGGAGCCCCAAAAACGAGTGGAGATCCCTCCACTGCATCCAACACATCCTCTGAGCTCCTATCCATGCTCCCAACATATGGAATGGTACCGTGGGGGAATGAATATGGATCTAGGGTGGCCTGGAGGGGTCCAGCGTGAACCCCAAACCAGCTCATCCCTAATTCCAGGCAGGACCCCACCACGACATCCCTGTGGACGCCTCAGATCCCGCCGTCCGTGGAGTCGGGAAGCAGCGCCTGGAGCTGTGCTGCAGTATAAATATTAAACAATAATTGTTAATAATTAATCCGCCCGCAGACCTTTGTTATTGTAACGGATTTCGCCGGCGGCTCCGGGGCCGGGATGAGTCACAGGGGACCGGGAGGATGGATTGGGATTCTGGAATCATGGAACCCTCCCCCCCCCCCCTCCCCGTCATCTGGAAAACCACCCGCAGCCCCCTCAAAGCGATAAAAAGGATGAAAGGGGATGGTGACCACAGAGAGGAGTTTTGTGAAAATCCACCAAGGAGAGCGGTGGGATGAGGGTGGGATCCGAGAGGGGGATTTAGGGCACAGGGTGGGGGTCCCAGCAGCGCTCCCTCCATCCAAAGGCTGCTCCTCCATCGCTCCCGGATCACGAGGAGCCTGTGTACAAAACTCACATAGCAACTGTTGCCTAGGAGGGAATATGGGACCAGCCCTTAATTTCAAACATTTATAAAGCCCGGCTGGATAAACTGCCGGGGGAATGGGAAGAGCGGGAGCCGGCGGGAAGGGCTTGGGACCCCTCCTGAGGATCCCGACCAGTTCAGGCGGAGCATGAGCTTACTGGGAATGGGAATAACCTCCCGAAATGCTGCCTCAGCCCCCTCGGGGATCCCCGATCCGCCTTGGATCACGGTGACCCCTCTGGCTTATCCAGGAGCTTCCATAGACCCTTCGCTCCTTGCGGGGCCAGTTCATCCCCAAATTAATCTGAGGAGAGGGAATCGAGGGAAAGGAAACCCCCAAGGCCGTGACAGTGTCTGGAGAGGGATACTGAGGAATTCCAGGGGCCAAATGCCCTGTGCCAAGGTGCCACCACGTCCCCGAGTCTGATGGTGATCCCGATGGATCCACCAGCGGGAATCTGCCTGGGGATGCTCCCCTGCGCACCGGGAAGGGTTCCAGCTCTTTCCTGTGGGAACACGCCTTCCTTCCCCAGGACTGGGCAGCGATTCCAGGGGTGCCCCTTTGCCCAGGGGGTATCCCAGCCCTTCCCGGTGTTCTCAGGGATGGGGAGCCATTCCAGGGGTGTCCCTGTGTCCAGAGGGGTCCCAGCCCTTCCCGGTGGGAACACCTCCCTGAGCCGTCTCCCCAGGACTGGGAGAGGGATTCCAGCCCCCCCTCGGCTGCTGCTGCCCTCAGCAGGACGCAAATGGCTCATTTTCCAGGCAATTAGCACTTGGTTAATCAAAGAACCGGAGCCGCTCGGGGCTCCCGGCGTGTCTCCAGCCCCGGGGCGCGGTGTGGGGTCTCCGTGCCTGATGGAGCGCTTGGAATGGGAATGCCGCGGGACGGGTGGATCCAAGAGGGGCACGAGGGGCGCCGTGGCACCAGGACACGTCCCCGGGAGCGGGTGACAAAGGTGACAGCGCGACAACGCAGCTCTTGTTTACGCTGCCGCCGGCCCTCCTTCCTCGCCGCTCTCCATAAATTTTCTTGGCTGCCAGCGCGGATCCAACCGGGAGGAGGGAGACGGCGGCGTGGGACTGGGGTGGGGGTCCACGCGCCCAAATCCCAAATGCCACCTGCCCTTCGCTGGTCCTGCCCCATCCCAAGGGCACGGCGAGGGGAGTATCCATGAGGCGGAGATCCCACGTTCCCTTCCAAGGGATAGAGTCTCCCTATCCCATCCCACGTGCTGGAAGAGAACGGCGGAGCCCCGGGAAGGGGGTGGAACATCCCCGCGGCTCTTTCATCAGGATTCAATGCCACTTGAAGGGATCTAATTCCACTTTTCCAGCCGGCTATTGATGAGGGGATTACCTGCCTCGTTAGCTCTCCGGCGTGGGATTTGTGCGAAGCTGCGGGAGCGGGAGGCGGCTGTGCCAGAGGAAAAGCTCCTCATTCCAGGGGGAGAGGGATCTGGATGCAGGGAGGGGGTCGTCGTGACAGGGAGAGGGGGTTCTGGACGAGGAGAGAGCATCTCTGCGGTAGGGAGGAGAGTCCCTATGACAGGGAGAAAGAGGGTCCTTGTACCAGGAATGAAGGGTCCCAGTGCAGGGAGGAGGGTCCTGGATGCAGGGAGAGGGTGTCCATGATGGATCCCTTCCCACACACACCTCTTGGCCCGACCTTGTCCACACCTTGGTGTGGGACACAGGGGATATTCGGGAGACAGGGATAGCGGGAGGATTCCAGCCCGTCCTCCTTTATCCGCAGGCTCGGGATTAGCTGCCTCCGGAGCAGGAGTGAGCTCTGGCCTTTATGGATGTGAGGAGACACTTCAAACTCGACCCCAGCACGGGGAGAGGAGCCGAAATCCAAGAGGGATTAACCCTCTGGAGCAGCGCCTAAGCCGGAGATCCACCAAGATCCGTGTGGAGGAGGCGGGAGCTGCCGGTGCCGATGGATCTGGGATGTGCTGGGGCCATGGAAGACATGGACACCCCCCGGGCTGGCAGTACATCCCGGAGACACCCGTGGGCTCCTGGATCCTCATCCCTGGATCCAAGATCTTGTTGGCCTTGGGAATCTTGGAGGCCTTGGGAATCTTGAGCGCTTTGGGAATCCGGGTAGCTTTGGGAATCTTGGTGCCCCTGTGCATCCAGTGACTTTGGGAATCTTGATGCCCCTCGCATCCAATGACTTTGGGAACTTTGGTGGCCCTGTGCATCCAAAGGCTTTGGGAATCCTGGTGGCCCTGTCCATCCTGGTGGCTTTGGGAATCTTGGGGGCCTTGGGAATCTTGGTGTCCCTGTGCATCCCAATGTCCCTGTGCATCCCAATGTCCCTGTGCATCCCATTGGTCCTATGCATCCCAATGTCCCTGTCCATCCCAGTGTTGCTGTGCCCCTCGGTGGTCTGTGCTCTCAGTGGCCTGTGCACACTCAGCTCCAGGACAGCACGACCCTCATGCTCCAGAACACCTCCAGTCCTTTCCCTGCCCTGATTCCCAGTGTCCCTCTGTCCATCCCGGTGTCCCTGGGCCCATCCCGCTGTCCCTGGGCCCATCCAGCCCCATCCAAGAGCTCCCCCAACCAAAGCAGCTCCAGAAGGGCAAAGCCCCTGCGAGGGGCATCCAGGGAGGGATTTAGTTCCTTTCCCAAGGGAAAACTCTTGCACAGGATGGAAAGGCTGGAAAACTCCTCCATGGACTGTGAGGGATTTGGATGAACAGTGGGAACAAACTGCAGCACCAGACCTGGGACCGACCTGACCCTGCCCAGCCTCTCAGGGCCATAATTTTCGGTGCAGATCCCCAAATTCCCAGCTTTTATGGACAGAGCAGCTTCTCAGTATCCCAGCCCAATCTCCCAAAGCATCCTCCCAGCCCCCACCGCCATGTCCATCAGCGAAATCCATGGATGCAAAACCCCCCGGGGAGGGAATCAAAGCTGTGGGGAGCCCCCCCAGCCCCAGCTCCCGCTGAGTTCCCTGGAAGCGGCGATCAAAGCCGACAGCTCCACATGGAAAAGCGTCTCCGTGTGCCAAGCTGCTGCCACGCGGGCACCCAGCCTTGCCAAACCGGCAGCGGAAAAGCATTCCCGGGAAAAGGGGAGCGGGAGAAGGCACCAGGGGGGTGGTGCATCCCCCCCTTCCCAACATTTCCCAGCCGGAGCTGGGATGTGATGCTGAGCCTGGGTGGGGATGGTGGGAATGGAAAGGGATCCTGCTGGGCACTGGCGCTGCCTGGAGCTGGGGTGGAGGGCCATGAGGCTGGGAAGGAGGTGTCCATGAGGTCGGGAATGAGGGGCCCATGAGGTCAGGAATGAGGTGGCCATGAGATCAGGAACAAGGTGACCACGAGGCTGGGAATGAAGTGGCCACGAGGATGGGAATGAGGTGGCCACAAGGCTGGGAATGAGGTGACCACGAGGCCTGGAATGAGGTGGCCACGAGGCCTGGAATGAGGTGGCCACGAGGCCTGGAATGAGGTGGCCACAAGGCTGGGAATGAGGTAACCACGAGGCCTGGAATGAGGTGGCCACGAGGCCTGGAATGAGGTGGCCACGTTGTCACGCCGGGGCTTCCCAGATGCCATTTTCCTGGCACCAGGCCGTTAATTCCTCCTCTTCTCATCCTCCCACTCATTTGCTCGATATTTCCCAAACCTCTTATTTTTAGGAGGCAGCTGAAAAGCTGTGAATTTGCAGCTCTCTCTCCTGTGCAGGATCCCGGGAGCGGGGAGGTTGGGAATGGGGCAGGATCCCAGTGGGAACAGCAGGCAGGTGGAATCCAAGCCTTGGGCACAGGTAGAGGGAGAAGGGATGGACAGGAGAGGCTGCAAGGTGCAGAAAATCCAAGGGGGAGGATGAGGCTTTGTTGCCATGCCTGGAAACAGCCCTGTGGGCATTTTGGGAATGTTTTGATCTGTGCTCGGTGAAGGGCTGGGACAGCTGGGCCTGCAGGTGGCACCTGCCCAGGTGTTCCCAAGGGCTCTGTGGGATCATCAGGAGCCCCACGAGCCTCATGCTGTCCTGGCAGGATCTCAGGGAGAGGAGCAGCGCCCTGGGGCGAGAGGAACGGGAATGCACGTCTGTGCTCCATCTGTGCATCTGCCTGTCTATCTGCCTCTGGCACATCCCTCCTTCCATCCATCCATCCATCCATCCATCCATCCATCCATCCATCCATCCATCCATCCATCCATCCATCCATCCATCCATCCATCCATCCCTCGTACACATCTGCTTCTCCATCCAGCCATCTGGCCATCCCCCGGAGCTGTCAATCCCCGCGGCTCTGCCTCCCCCACGCAGAGCTGCTGCTCCTGGGGGGCTTCTCGTGGCAGAGCCCACCCGCCAGCATTCCCGGGAATGCCGTCCCAAAACACCACCCTGCTCCATCCGGATTGGCATCGCGTTCCCGGCCCCAACCTGCTGGCAGACAGGGACTGTTCCCTCCAGCCCTGATGCCACCTGTCCCCCCTCCATGGCCACTGCAAGCAGGAATTGGGCATGGAGGGAGAATTTGGCAAGGGAAGCTGCACCTTTTCCCGGACTATTTTTGGCTCAGGATTTCCGGAGAGAGCCCTGTGGCTTCTCTGCCTTTCAGACCCCCAAACCCCCTCTGTTCTTCTGGCTTCCATCCCTCGCCTTCCTTATTCCCACCCCATCTCCCGACAGGATGCGGCTCCTCCCTGCCCCTGGAGCCCCCGAGGAATCGCCCTCCACCCCGGAGGCACCTCCAGCTCTGCTTTTCCAGGCTCGGAATCCCATCCTGGCTCCAGCGGCGGGCACGGAGGAGCAGGCCGGGCTCTTCTCCCGAGTGGCACTGCCAGCTCGGCGCTGTCACCACTTAGCCTCCCGCCCCGGGGCTCTCCATCATCGCCGAGCCCTCCGGGTGACAGCGGCAGAGAGGGACCGGCAGAGAGCCAGAGGCTCCCGGGAGACAGGAGGGAGAGGGCTCCCCGCAGCCCAGCCCAGCCCCACCAGCTCCCTGCTGGCTTCCCGGACCCCATTCCCGCCCCGGTCACACCAGCCGGGATCCCTGTGGGACCACGGGTGTGGGATTCCCGTAGGGAATTCAGCGCAGGGTCCGTCGGCCGCAGCCGCCGAATCAGGGAGCTGGTGGAGGAAGAGGAAGGGTTGGAAGGGAATACATGGAAAGATGGAGAAAGGCAGCTCGGAGCGGGGAGAGAGGAGGAAGAGGAGGGGGATGAAGGGTCAAGGAAGGCTCCAGAGGGAGGACTGGGAACACAAGGGTGGGAAGTGCCTGGCGGGGATGGTGGGAAACCTCCGGCAGAGCCTCATCGAGGGGCTGCATCCTCCAGGGACACACAGGGATGGTCATCCATGGGGAAGTGGGGATGGTCACCCCTGCGATGGTCATCCACAGGGAATGGGGATGGTTATCTATGGGGAGAGGGGATGGTTGTCCATAGGGAGTGAGGATGGTCATCCGTGGGAATCAGGGATGGCCATCCACAGGGAGAGGGGATAGTTATCCATGGGGAGCAAGGATGGTCATCCATGGGGAAGCAAGGGTGGTCATCCACAGGGAGAGGGGATGGTCACCCACGCAGGAGTCCCACAGCCACCCTGCAGCCACCAGTGTCACACAATCTCATCCAGAGGGGTCACACCTCCTTCCACAGATTCCCGGAGCCCCCTGGCCTGCATCCTGCCCCTTTCGCTGCTCCAGAGGGCTGGGAGCCGGGAAGCTGAGCTGTGCCCTCACTTGGCCGCCGCCTCCGCCGGCGCGACCGGCCGCTTCCCTTCAAACCTCATTAACTCCCCCCAAGGTGACCCTCTCCCTCCCGCAGCCGGGAACACGGGGAAGGGTCGAGGTGCCAGCAGAGCCCCCCGAGCTCCGGGGCTGGCGCGGAGCATCCCTGTGCCACGGCCGCGCTGGCACCCGCAGGGACGCGGGATGTTCCGCTTGGCATATCCCAATCCACCGCCCCCCAAG
>VXAU01001095.1:94209-115723 GCA_013399695.1 Formicarius rufipectus | reverse complement strand
CGGCGGGCGGCGCAAAACGCGGAGCGGATCTCACGGAGCGGGAGCGCGCTCACCGTGTCCCTTCCACCGTGGAAAAGGCAATTCCCGGCGGATTCCTGCTGCTCCTGTCACGGAGCGGAGAGGGAGGGCGGTCAAAGAGGAGAATCCGTGAGCCGGTGCAGGAAGTGGCCGCGGATGGAGGCGATGGAGCGGGGGGAGGAGGATGGAGACGGTGGATTTGCTCCTGGGATCCGGAGCTGTGCCTGCTCCTAGCCCGGATGGGGTGAAGGGGTCAGGGACACATCCCAGGATGGAGTGAAGGGGTCAGGGCCCCATGCCGGGATGGGGTGATGGGATCAGAGATCCATCCCAGGATGGGGTGAAGGGATCAGAGATCTATCCCAGGGTGGAGTGATGGGGCTGGGTCACTCCTGGATGGTCAAGGACTAGTGGAAACCTCCAGAAGCAGACCCCAGTCTGGCCTTACGGAATGGAACTGGGACCAGACGACCTTTAAAGGTCCCTTCCAACCCAAACTAGAGTTGGGGATCAACTGGGAATTTCTCTGGAGTCAGAGTGGGAAAAGCCAGGACACCACCACTGCCGAGGTGTGGAAGCTCCTGCAGGGACTGAACTTCGACTTTCCTTGCCCCTAAGTTGGGTTTGGAGCAGGGAATGAAAAGCCTGGACCAGAAGATAGAGGGATGGGGCTGAACTGGTGGCCCCAGTGCCACGGAATTCCCAGGCTGGGAGTGCCAGCCCCCCTTGGTGTCCAGGGATCTGGACTCCTGCCCCTCCTCGTAGCCCATCCTGGTGGCACTCTCCTGGGAATGGATGCTTCTCCACGAGTTCCAGCCACATCCCGGTTTGGAAAGCTGACCAGGGAGCCACGTGCCAGGGAAACCCCGGCACGGCTTCTCTCCCCGCTCTCCTCCCATCCCCTCCCCGCCGGCACGGACATCCCGGCGGCTCCATCCCCTCCCGCTCCCAACGTCAGCCGCTCCCACCGGCGCTTCCAGCGGGGCCAAGAGGGTGGGAAGCGGCGCTGACTCACGGGCCTGGCGCCTCGGGAAGGGCCACGCGGGAGCCTCCGGCACCGCCCGGCTCCAGCTGCCTTCTCCTGCCTGGAGGGAAGCAGGGATATGGCCCCAAAGAGGGCTCTGCACATCCTCGGTCCGTAAATGCCTGGGTAGCCTAAGCCCTGCCATCCCAAATTCCCAGGGCAGCCCAAATCCCTGGGTAACCCGAGCCCTGGCACCCCAAATTCCCAGAGTACCCCAAAGCCCAAATCCCTGGGTAACCCGAGCCCTGGCACCCCAAATTCCCAGAGTACCCCAAAGCCCTGCCAACCCAAATTCCCAGGGTACTCCAAATCCCTGCTAACCTGAGCCCTGCTATCCCAAATTCCCAGGGTACCCGGAAACCCTGCCATCCCAAATTCCCAGGGTAGCCCAAACCTCTGGTAACCAATCTCCCGCTATTCCAGCTTCTGGGCATTCCAAATACCAGGGAAACTGGACCTCTGTGTTCGAAATCCCTGGGCACCTCAAATCCTTGGACAATGGGAGTCCCTGCCATCCTAAATCCCAGGGTGCCTCCAATCCCTGGGTAACCGAATCCCTGCCATTCCGACCTCTGGATACCCCAAATCCCTGGGCAATTGGACCTCTGTATCCCAAATCCCTGAGCAACTGAACACCTGCCAAACCAAATCCCTGGCTAACTGGAGCCCCTGCCATCCCAAATCCCTGGGTAACCAGAACTCCTGCCATCCCAAATCCCTGAGCAATTGTATCCCGAATCCCTTGGTACCCCAAATCCCTGGGTAGTGGGCCCACTGCCATCCCAAATCCCTGGGCACCCCAAATCCCTGGTAACTGAACGTTTGCCACCCCGACCTTCTGGATACCCTAAATTCCTGGTTATCCCAAACCCTGCCATCCCAACCCCTTGGGCAGCTCGACCCCTGCATTCCCAAATCCCTGGGCACCCCAAATCCCATCCCAGTGTATCCCTCCTGCCCCGGCCACTGGGCAGGAATATCCAAGGTATCTCCCAAGACCGGGATGCTCCTCCCTGCTCCCCAAAACTTGGCTCTGGAGAGAAGCTCCAGCTTCCAGGGCTGCCTTGGGAATCCACAGCTACTCAGTCCCACATCCCAGAGCTCCACTAGATCATCCCCAAGTCGTTTTTCTGGGATGTGACAGCCCAGGACTCCCTGGAAAAGGCACGTTCTGCAGTCAGATAGGAATTTTCAGCTCCCGGCCGTTTTGGCTGCTCTGATAAGAGTTTTCCGCCTCTTTCTTCTCCTTTTTCCTTTTATTTTGGGGAGAACATAGATATTCCCGCTTCCTCCAACAGGGAGAACCTTTTCCTCTGTGGTTTTCCCCCTCACTGGAGCCGTTTATCCAAATTAACCTCCAGGTGGAGGCCGGGCCTGGGCTAATTCCATGGGAAGCGATGACATTTTCGGAACAGAAGGAGAGCGGTTCCAGGGGGTTGGGAGACGAAATATTCCATAACTCGGACACGACACGGAGCTTGTCCCGGCTAATGAAGATGTTAATGAGGCGGCGGCCGCTCCGGGGGCTCCGTATTCCCGAAAGCTCCGGAAGCGGCGCCGTGTTTGCCTTTTCTGGGCAAACACAACCCAGGGAAAAACCGGTCCGGCGGCCGAGCGGGATCATCCCGACGGCCCCGGGATCCCGGGAGAGCACGGGAAGGGGAGCGGCCGCTCCAGGGGGGAATGCTCATCCTCGGCTGAGCTATCCCAGCGGATAAATGCCGCGTGTGAGCGCAGCAGCTGATCCGTGGAGGATCCGCAGGGAAGGCTGGGAATTCAGCAGCGGGAAGCAGGGAGCGCAGCAGACCCCCGGCCAGGGCTCTCCCTCGCTGGGGGAGGCCGGATGGGAATAATTATCCCGGTGGCGATGGGGTAATTCCATGTGTTTTAATTACAGGGAGAGCAGCAGCCATGTGGCACAGCCGCTCGGCGCCGCGTTTTCCAGAGGCCTGGAGTGACATTCCCGGCGTGGCTGGAGCTGTTTGCCCTCGGCATATCCCGCTGTTTACTTATCCAGCCCTCTGGAGCTGCTGGAGGAGAGTTTTCCATGCCTGGCCATAACAGTGTCCCCAGGCCGCTGGGACGCTCCGATGGCTCCCAAAAAGTAGGGAATTTGGGAATTTCAGGGTCTTCGAAATCCAGCCTGAAGCCAGCAGGGATGCAGATGGTGTGTTGGGATGCTCCAGCCCGGAGTCGGGATATCCCCCATCCAGCCCCGGATCTGTGCTCTGCAGGAAGGGATTGATTCCTGCGCCTCTCCCAGGCAGAAAAGTATTAGAAGGACTAAGGATTGAAACCAGAAACATGGATTATATGGAATGCTGGAGATGGTGGAGCAACCAGAAAGACACGAGCCAGGGTGACCATGGGGAATATCCCATTTTCCCTCTTTTCCTGCCGCCTCATCCCTACTCCTCACTGCCAGCTGATCCCAATTCGGGATGTTAATGTCCCACAGCTTCCCAACGCTCCATTTTTAAAACAAATTTTTTTTTTGGGGGGGGCTAATCCTTCTGGCAGCGCTCTCCGCTCTCTCCCAGAGAGCCGGGACAACGCCGAGGGGAAGCCGGGAAAGGCGGCAGGTGGAGGCTGAAGGTCGCGGCGCGGACTTTGCCCACGGGAGCAGCTGCTCGGCGGGTTGGGACGGGATCCTTCCTGCTGGCTCCGAGCCCGAGGGAGGCAGGCAGGGACACCCCCCCGTCCCCAGATCCAGGCAGGGGATCCATGGATCCCTGCGGAGAGAGGATGGCACGTCCTTCCCGGCAGCCCAAAGCCGGGTCCCGCTCCGCAGGGATCAGGTTTCGGATCGATGGATCGCTCGCTCCGGCCCTGACTCAGCAGGGCCCCACTCCCAGAGTCCCGGCTGCCTTTGGATCCTCACTGGGAAGGATGGAACCGGCCGGGAAGGGGGTTTGGGAGTGAGGAATGTCGTCCCCAGGCAGTCTGGGAGTGGTGACAGCAGCGGCGCTGCGGGACAACCCCGGGAGCCCTTTCCCCCCCTCCCGCTTCCTTCCCGACCCTCCAGCGCTCGGATCATCTTTTTTTCATGAGCTCCAGCGCTCGATGCCCGGGAAAGGCAGAGCTGGAAGCGGGAGCTGCCCTTGGACACTCAACCGCTGCCCTTCCTGCCCATTCCAAAGTGCTCCGGCGCTGCCAGAGCCATCCCTCCCCGCATCCTGCCGCGGGATAACCCCGGCTCCGCGAGCAGCGGTGACCTCGGGTAGCCGGGCAATTAGTGCAATTAAGGCTCCCCGGGAATACCCAGAGGAGCTCTCCGGGTTTTTTTTTGGCGGGGTGGAAAGGCGGGTTGTGCCGGGAAATTGCACGGGTAAGGAGAAAGCGTTCCTGCCGCGAATGGATGGGATGGACGGACGGATGGATGGATGGGTGGATGGGAGCGAATACGGAGGGCGGGAGTGAGGTCATGGAAAAATCGGATAGAGATGGAAAATTAAGGATCTTCCCTCAAATCAGAGAGGAATTTCTGTGGCACTCGTCAGCTCCATGGGTTTCTCCCACACCTGGGAATCCTTGGGGAACCACTATGGACTCGCTGTGTCCCCCGGACGTATATTTGGGATGAATCCATCCTCCAAAGCCTCGGGAGAGGCTAGTGAACCCTGAATTTTCCCTCTGGGAGCAGCAGCGGGGTGGGCAGGAGTAGCCTGGCGAAGAAAAAGCTCTGGAGAGGATCCCAGCTGGAAAAATCCAAGTCCCAGGGTGATGCCAAGATACATAGCCATGCCCAATCCTCAATCCATCCCCATTCGGTGGGCATGGAAACCTGGAACCCCAGAGAAGGTCCCACAGAAGCCCAGGAGGGCAGGGAGATAGGAATATGAGCTGCTGGGATATCCCAGAAAAGCTCCATCCCGCTGCGAGAAGCACTCGGGGAAAGCTATGGAGCATGAAGGGAATTCCTGCCAAGCCAGAGGCGGAAAGGCCGTGGAACAGGAGTGATGATCCATAGCCATATCCGCTTGGAATCCAAACATCTCCCTTCTGCCACAGGTGTGGGAGCAAAGTCCAGGATCACCCGTGTCCCCGCGAGGGCTGGAGCAGATCCCGACAGGAAAACACTCCGGCTTCAGCCTGGGATGAATTCAGGAAGCCGGGATCCACGGGGCGGGGAAAAGCAGGAAGAAGGGGGGACACCAGCCCAGCTATGGGAAGAACCAAGGTGGGAATTTGCCTGACATTCCCACCCTGGAGCGGAGGCCCTAAAGTTTGGGAGAAGGAATTCAACAACCAGGGAACAATGTGGGATCGTTGGGAACAGCCCGAGCCAAATCCTCTAACAGCCCCCATGGAATCAGGGACGGAGACGAGCCTTAAAGCCACTTCCAATCCCGACCATCCCGGGATTCCATGGTCTCCATCTGCTTGGGAAGGAGCCGGTTTCTCCATGGAAACCGAAAGATCATGGAAACCTGGAATGGTTGGGGTTGGAAAGGGCCTTAAAGCCCATCCATGAGCAGGGACACCTTCCACCAATCCAGGTTGTTCCAAGCCCCATCCAACCTGACCTGGAACATTTCCAGGGATGAGGCAGCCACAGTTTCCCTGGGAAATTCATTCCAGAGCCTCCCCACACTCACAGTGAAGAATTTCATCCTGATATCCCACATAAACTGGCATAATCCAATGGGACTGGGGCCTCTCGGGGCTTCTTGAGCTCTAGGGATCTGTGGGAGCCCTCGCAGCCTCCCTCATCCCGGCTGTGATCCCAAACAGCCCTCCCAAAATCCTGGAGACTTTCTCCCGGGATGGACACACCCTGTCCTACCTGCGACAGATCCCGCTGGGATTGCACCTCCCCATCCCGAGTCCCCCGCTCCCTGCACCCCCTGGACCCGCCGCTCTCCATCCCTGGAGATGGAATTGCTGTTCCCACAACCTCCCGGCAAGGATGGAAGCTCCAGCCTGTCCTTTCCAGCTGGGAGACGACACCGGGAAGTCTCAGCAATCCCAGCCCCACCGGATTCCGCCACCAGGGCCTCCGGTGGAGCGGGGAGGATTCGGAAAAGGCTCTTCCCAGTGCTCATCCCAACGCAGCCATGCCGGGAATGCGGTGTGCTGGCCAGGGAGAGCTCCTGCTCCGCTCTCCGGCTCCGCGCCAGCTGCTGGCAGATGTTGGGATCATTAACTCCCCGCACGCTTCCAGCTGCCGGCGGCTCCAGCGCCGCGCTCCCATCCCATTCCCGCTGTTCCCGAGGTTGGGAACAGATGTCCGCCACCGTCCCCGCCGAATTCCCTCGGCCCCGGCACGGACAGCACCAGATGGTGCTTCCCGATGCTCCGGCGCGGCGTGGGAAAGCAATTCCAGACCCGGCAGGGGAGCATCGGGATGAGGAACCCGCTCCCGGCACCTCCTGCGTTATTCCCGCATGGATACGGAGCCGTTCCACGGAGCGGGGGGCTGCCTGAATTCCCAAAAAGGATTCCGAAGGCTGTAGGATCGCAGCAGCGCTGCCGAGCACCTGCTGCTCTCCCTGGATGTGTGATCCGTGAGGGTATTTTGGGAATGGGCCTGGATGGGAATCTGCAGCGCTGCTCTCCGAGAGCTGGGAATGCGCAGGGGTATCCGGGAGACTCTGGAGCCGTTCCCGGGGGTGGGATTTGTCTGTCACTGTCGTGATAGGGGCTCCGGGGGAGCGGGATGGGATATGGGATGGGATGTGGGATAGGGTGGAAACACATGGAAACGGATGAGATGGGATTGGGAGGGATGAGGAAGAATGGGAAGGAATGGGATGGGGAGGGAAATGGGAAGGAATGGGATAGAAGATGATGAGAAAAGAATGGGATGGGGTGGATTGGGATGTGGGGTGGAATGGGGTGGGTAGGGGCTGGGATAAGAAAGAATGGGATGGAATGGGGTAGGATATTGGGTGGGATGGGATGGGATATGGGGTGGGATGGGAAAGAATGGGGTGAAAAGGGATGGGATGTGGAGAAATAGAATGGGATGGAATGCGGTGGCACGGAATGGCCTGGAATGGGATGGGAAAGTGGTGGGATGGGATGTCCAAACGACCCTCCAAGGAGCCAAGAAAGGGTTTCCCCATCCATTGTTGATGTTTTGGGGTTCCAAGTGTGGATGAGCCCCTCCTCCCTCGTGTCCAGCAGGAACACACTCCAGGGCGGGTTATTCCTGCCGGGAAGTGCAGAGGGAAGCCCTGAGACCCTGCGGGAAAGGGGCAAGAGGAAGTGGCACATCCTCCAATCCCCCAATCCCAAACTGGAAGTTCTTCCAGGAGCCAGGAAAAGCTTCTCTTCCCCTTCCATCCTCATCCTCAGACTCCCACTCCCGGGAACTCCCCCCGGTGACTCATCCCGCCGGGATCCCCCTCCTCGGCCGAGTGACGCAAATCCTCCCACCCCGATCCCGCTGCCGGATTTAGAATGGATTCACCGGCGGAGCCAGGGAGGATCCCACGCCTCCGGCTGCCGTCGTGATTCCCGACGGGAATGGGACTGGGATCCATCCCATGGAGGGCTGGGATGGGTGTCCCGCCCTCCTCCAGCACAGGGATTAATTCCCGGGACGGTGGGAGTGGGAATGTGTGTGTCCATCTCGGAGCTGCTCCCGTGACCCCCGTCACCGGGAACGAGGTGGGATATGGGATGGGAAGGGAAAGAATGGATGGGGTGGGAACAGATAGGAAAGATTGGGATGGGAAGACAGCGGATGGGATGGGGAAGGGTGAGAATGGATAGGAAAGAATGAAATGCAGTGGGAGGGAATGGGAAAAGATGGGACGGGGAGGGATGGGAAAGAAGGAGATGAGAGGAGAATGGAAAGGATGAGATGGGAGGGAAAGACAGGATGGGATGGGGTGGGATGGGATGGGATGGAGATGTGAATCCAGAGGTGGGAGAGTGGGATGGGAACAGGATTCCCGTGATTCTGCAGCCTGGGCCCCATCCAGCATCCCTGGAATGCTGCCCTGGGGATGGGAGTGTTGGGCTGAGAGGAATCGGGACCACCGGGAGCACCAGGATGCGATGGGAGCACGAGGAACCCTGGGATGCACCAGGAGTATTGGGATTCTTGGGAGGAGAACTGGGAGCCCTGGGAAGAGAGGAAACACTGGAATGCCCCGAGCACAAGAATTTTCCAGGAGCACTGGCATCCCTGGGAACAGAGAGAGCACTGGGAACATTAGGATGCACTGGGAACACCAGGATGCACTGGGAACACTGGGATGCACTAGGAGCATAGGGATCCCTGGAACACTGAGAGTCTTGGGAACAGAGCGAACACTGGGATGCACTGGGAGCACTGGGATGCACTGGAAACAGAGGGAATACTGGGATGCACTGGGACACGCTGGGACAACGGGGTCGCACGGGAAACACCGGGGGCCTTGGGAGCATTGGGATGCACCAGGAGCACCGGGAGCCCTGGGAACAGAGGGAGCACCGGGATGCAGCGGGATCCCCGGGATGCGGCGGTGCGGTCTGAAAGCTCCTCCTCGTGGCTCCCGGCGTGAACTACCGGGATCGGCAGGCGGGAGAGCCCCGGGATACACGGGAGAGTCCCGGGATACGCGGGCCGGGCCGAGGGGCCGGGATAAGGAGCATTCCCCCATCCCGGGAAACACGGGGCGACGGGAACCACGGGATGGGCTGAGGCTCTCACACACCCCGCAGCCACCCGGGATGGGATGGAGCCGCATCCCGGCCCACTTCCCACGGGAATCCCAGCAACGGGAACCACTAACCGTCCTGAGAGAGCGTGGAGTGGCACCGGGATAGGGGAATCCTGGGGAAGCTTGACGTTTGTGCGTGAAATGGGATTGAAGGCCGAAGTCCCGCCTGGATCCGGCGCGGGAGCGGAAAATCACAGCAATCCCTTTATTTTCCCTTGTGCTGACACAGGGATTGGAATCAGCGGGAGAGGGAAGGAAACAGGAACATCCGGGAGCCTCGAGGCGGCTGCGGTTGTGTTTCCCATGGATGCTCCAAAGGATTGTCCCAAATCCATCGTGTCCCCCTCTCTGCCGACCCCCAATGTCACGGGAATGTCTGGAAGGGGGCGATTCCTGAGTATTCCCCCCTCTTCAGGGACTTTTCCCGTGGAGAAGCAGCAACCTGCTGGACTGGGAACGCGGTGGATTTGGAATGATCCATCGGATCATCCATGAGAAGGGACACAGCGCTCTGGAAGCTCCAGTGGGTTGTTCCAAAGCCATGGTGCCCCCAGCCCAGCAGGTTGCTGCTTCTCCATGGAAAGCGGCCCTTTAAAGCGGTGGGAATATCCAGGAAATATCCAGGAATCCCTCTCTGCCGGTGCCCACCGAAAGAGCAGCGCCACAGGGATTTAGGAAAGCCGGGGACAGGAATGGGATCGGGTTTATTCCGGGAGCCTGTGACGGGCTCCCACTCCCCTCCTGCCCCTTCCCGCCCCATCCAAGCGGGATGTGCCGCCCACGGGACCATTCCCGGCTCTCCGGCCGCCCCTTCCGTGCCCTCCAACCCGGAGCTCCACAAGGAAAAATCGATCCCTGCTTTCCAAAAAAAGCAGCTGCCGGTGGCTTTTTATAGCAACCTGTCCCATTTGCATCCGACCTCCGGCTAAATTAGCCGCGTCTTCCCGAGGGATGCGGGCCGGGAAAGGCAGGCAGAGAGGCCGGGAGTGCTGGAATATTCCACGGCGTCCACCCCATCCCTTGTCCCTCACTTCCCGGGATGGATTTGTCCCTGCTCCCGGAGCCGCAGCGGGATGGGGGGCGCCGCCAGCAATCCCAGCCCCTCGGGATCGCTTCCCGGAGGGAAAAGGGGATGTGGGAAGGAGTAGGAGCAGGCGATCCGAGGGGTTGCCAAGCGGGGAGCGGGAGCAGGTCCTTGGGAAGCAGGATAACAACCCGGGATGGAGGAATTGAGCCTCTCCCCCTGCAGGATTCCCGCCCGTATCCCATGGATTCCGGAGGTGCCGAGGCCCGGGAGCAGAGCACATGGAATATTTAGGTCACAGTAAATGAGCTCCCTCATTAACGCCTCTGGATCTGCTCCTACGCGGGGCCGGGGCTGGAAAATCGGCCCCTGCATTCCTGGGAAGAGGATTTGGAAAGCCCTGAGTGGGAGGGAAAGGCTGATCATCCCAGGGAGATCAAGGGGAGGGAAATAGTGGTGTTGTCAGTGACGGACACACAGGCAGGCAACAGTGGGAAGCACAGCTCCACCATCCCGAAACCGCCTCTAATTCCAGGGATTTGCAGGTTTTGCCCTTTGGAAAAGCTTTTCCAGGTGGTTTCTCCCACTTCTCCCAGGTGCTGCCTCCCACCTGGAGCAGGGGCGTGGCGGGATCTGCCCCGATAAAAGGGGGATTAAGGGCGGGCCGGCTTCCTTTGGAAGCTCCGGTGGGCATGGATCCAGCCTGGAATTCCGAAGCTGCTGGAAGTGCGTTGCGAGGTGAGTTTCCTCCTGGAGGGTTTTTGGAGCACTATGGATGGACCGGGATTTTTCTCACACCTTCTTCCCACGCGGTTTTTGCCCCCGACGTGGGCAGCAGGATTGGGGGCGGTGGTGTGTGGATTTCCCTCCTCTATCCCACCTGGAATATCGTGCCTGGGATTGGGGGATTCGGCATGAGGAGAATGTGGAGCTGGTGGAGCGAGTCCAGAGAAGGTCATGGAGATTTCCCAAGGGCTGGGAGTGTCCAGCCTGGAGAAGGGAAGATTCCAGGGGAGACTTAGAGCCCTTTCCAGTGCCGGAAGCAGTTCTAAGAGTTTGGAAAAGGGAAAGGACAGGACAAATGGAATGGCTTCCCACTGCCAGAGGGAGGGTTGGGTGGGATATTGTGGAGGAATTCTCCCCTGTGAGGGTGGGGAGGCGCTGGAATGGATTTTCCCGGGAAAGCTGTGGCGCCCCCATCCCTGAAAATGTTCCAGAACAATCTGGAGGGAGCTTGGAGCAACCTGGGATAGTGGAAGGAGTCGGGGTTGGAATTGGTTGGGCTTTGAGGTCGCTTTCCACCCAAACCATTCCAGAATTCCTGGTCCTTGGGAGGATTTTGGGTGCTCAGGGCTATGGGGACACAGCACTGGGATTCCCTATGGGAAGGGAAAACAGGTGGATGGCAGAGCCGGGGATGCTTCCCCACAACCGGGAGGAGCATTGGGAATTTCTGGCTGGCAGCGGGAGAGCTCCTGAGGATGAGTCAGTGTCCCTGAAATCCAGGCAGGAAACATTTCAAGGAGAGACTCCGGGGCTGTGTCCGTGCTGTGAATCCCAGAGCTGGTGGAATCTCTGCCGCAGGAATTCTGGGATGGGTTGGAAGGGATCTTAAATACCAGCTCCTTCCGCCCCTGGAAAAAAGAATTCCTTGGCTTCCAGCAGCTGCACGGGTTGCAGCTGACTGATCCCAACAAGACAGAAAACCGGGAATGATTCTCCCCGAGCTACCGGGGAGCAGGGAATGGGGTCAGGCCTCGCACGGCAGCCCCTGAATTCCAGCCCTGTGGAAAGCAGGGAGCACAAACGGGCCGCAGGAGATGATCCAGAACGGGAATCAACCCTAAATTACAGGGAGGAGGATCCTGGGGTTGAGAGGAAAGGGATCAGGGATCACAAAGGAGAGACTGGGAGAGCCCAGTCCCTGCCAAAGGGGAGTGGGGAAAATCCAGATACAGACTGGGCTTCTCCTAAAACTATTCCCGAATTCCAGACGGGTTTGGGTTGGAAGGGGCATTCCAGCCCATCCCATTCCAAGCCCAACACCTTCCGCTATCCCAGGTTTTTGCAAGCCCTTTTCCAGCCTGCCGAGGGATGGGGCAGCCGCAGCTTCCCTGGCTAATCCATCTCAGGACCTGTCCGCCCTCTCTGAGAAGGATTTTTTCCACATATCCCACCTCGATGCCCCCTCTTGGCGGGGAAAATCATTCCCGCTCGACCTCCAGCCGCTCCATGCCTTGGGAATTCCCGGAGCAGGAGCGTGCTCGGGAAGCAGCGGCCCCGTGTAATTGGTGTCAGCGGGAGCAGCCGAGGCTTTTCAGCTGACTAATTCCAGCAGATTCCTTTGGAAAACCGGGCTCTCCACGCTTTGCCAAGCTCATTTGGAGCTCGACCCCGTCGTATCTGGAGTCGCTGGAATGCCGGGGGTGGGCAGAGCAAAATCCTTGCCCCTCTTCCCGAAAAAACCCAGGGATTTGCCGCCTGAGGTGTCCGTTAGCGCCCAGTGGAAGCGGGAGAGCACATGGAATTCCTTGTGGATGCAGAGGAAGGGGAAAGGTTTGGGACAGTAGCCTTGGGGGGGGGTTTTTCGGGTCTGCGTTGTGGGTTTTTATCCCGGGATCCAGGAGGTGAGGGGACTAATCCCAAATATTTGAGCTTTTCCGTGCTTGGACGAGCTCCAGATGCACCGGACACCCACGTAGGGGATCATCCAGGCTCTCCTGAAATAATTCCCTAGATTTTTTTTTTTTTAAGATAGTTTTCCACTCGGGAGAGGGGCTGTGTCAGTGTCCTGGGATGAGGGTGGGGCTTGGCTGGTCTGGAATTGGAGCTGCTGGAAAAGCAAGTGTGAGTGGTGGGGTGATCCTTTGGAAAACTCGCTGTTGCGCTGAGGGAGACGGGCTTGGATGGCTGGGAAGGGAAAGGTTGGAGCGGGAACAGCCCATGGCATGTGAGCCGTGCTGGTGTATTCCATACATTCTCCGAGGTGTTCCACATCCCCTGGGCTTCTCGTGGCTACTGTTTGTTTGAGCGGGTTTATCCCAGCGGGGAATGTGGGAGACGCCGATTTCGGAGGTTCCTCGGAATGTGGCTCCAGGAGGGAGCTGCCCACACGGCCCGGGACACAGACTGGCACTCCCACCTCTCCGGGGCTGCTTCGCTCCCCGGGAAGCCAAAGGAATTCCAGAGGGTGATGGTGGCATGTCCCGTGTCCTTCCGTCCTCCCGCTTCCCAGGGAAGATGCCCCATCCCTGGAAGTGTTCAGATCCAGGTGGAGCGGGGCTTGGAGCGACCCGGGCTAGTGAAAGGTGTCCCTGCCCACAGCAAGGGGTGGAATTCCATGATCTTCTAGGTCCCTTCCAACCTGAAGCGTGCTGGGAGTCCAGGATATAAAACCCAGGGAGAAAATTCTTCCTCCATAGGGAAGCTGGATCCTCGTCCCTGCTGCTCAGGACTTGCCACCGTTTGAGTGGGATGTGGGATCGCTGGGAATGAGCCTGGGGACGAGGGTTCCTCCAGTCACGGAACTTTTGGGATCATCCTTGTGCATCCCTTGGGGTGATTCCAAGTCCAGCAGGTTCCTGGGACTGGTCTGGATGGTGGAGTTACAGCAACTGCTCCCAGAGCTCTCCCTTCAGAGAATCCTGGAATGGTTTGGCTTGGAAAGGGCCGTAAATCCCACCCAGTCTAATCCCCTTCCGTAGCCCAGGTTGCTCCAAGCTGGACTTGGACACTTCCAGGGATGGGGCAGCCACAGCTTCCCCGGGAATTCCATTCCAGCCTCTCCTCACCCTCACAGGGAAGGATTTATTCCCAATATCCCATCCAACCATCCCCTGGCAGTGGGAAGCCATTCCCATTGTTCTAGCTCTCCATGCCTTTTCCCAAAGTCCCTCTCCAGCTTTCCTGGAGCCCTTTTAGGTCCCCACTTCCCAAACCCCTCTGGAGATGCTTCTTGGGGCCGGATATTCCCTAAACCCCCGGCTCATCCCTCAAATCCCAGTCGCAGTGCTGCCCGTCTCTTTCCAAGGAGTTATTCTTGGAAAACTTGGAAAAGTTATACACTTTTCCCTCCAGCTCCTGCTTCCAGAGCGGTCAGCATTTGACAGATTCCCGGCACTCCTCCCACCCGCAGGGAATGACACGGGAACACCAATTCCCACCCTCTCCCTGCTTTTCCCTGGTCCTGCCACAGCTTGAATTTTGCAGGGAGCCTTTTTTTGGGAGCCAGAAAACCCCTGGCACAGGGAATTGCTGCGGGATCCGGGAGGCTCAGGCAGTTCCAAATGTCAGGGAGAGGTGTGAGCATGTCCCGGCAGCCCCGGGAATTCCCAGCCGGCCGCAGAGCTTGTCCTTCTCTCCCAGCTGTGACTTTGTCCCGAGGATCCACCCTGGGAATGGTGTCCATGGCCTCTGGAGAAGAGCAGCGGGATGACGGGCTGGGGGGGCGCGGGTGGAATTTTTGATGGGCAGAAGCCCAAACGCGTCTTGGCTCCCGCTGCATCCAATGACCTTTTCCACTCCGACGTGATCCATCCTGGCACTGGGAGGCGGAGGGAACGGGGGATCGGTCGCCTCCCGCTTTTTGCCGCCTCCCGGGAAGAATTTGGAGTCTCCGGGAGTCACAAGTTCCCGGTTCCAGCCATCTGTCCCAATTCCCTTGGCAACCGCTCGTCCTTTTCTCCTTCGGGAAGCGCCGGAGGCAGATCCCGCCTGTCAGACCCTCTCCCGCTTCCCTTTCCCCCCTTTTCCCTGCCTCTGGTTCTCGGGATCATCCCTGGTTCCTGTCGCTGTGCCACAGAGTCCCGGCCGTGGAGCACGCTCCCCTCCCACGCCGGGAATTCTTGGATAGAGGGGCTGGTTGCTCACATTCCTGCTGCCTTTTTTCTTCCCAGCCTCGTCTTTTCCAGTTTCTCCTCCTTCAGAGAATCCTTTCGGTTGGAAAAGCCCTCCAAGGCCATCGATCCCAGCTCTGCCACCGCTAATCCGTGTCTCCAAGTGCCGCATCCATCCCTCAGGGATTGGGCATTCCGGCCTGTTCTAGCCCTTTCCATGAAGGAATTTTCCCTGATATCCAACCTCAGCTTCCCCTGCCTCTCCTTAAGGTCATTCCCTGGGAGAATCCAGACCCCCACCGGGCTCCACCCTCCTTCCAGGGAGCTGCATGGAATGAGAAGGTTGCCCCTGATCCTACTCTTTTCCAGGTTAGGATAAAACTTCCTGCTCTGTTTTATGGGCTCGTCCAGAGGGGAGCTGCTGTCTGCGAGGGAAAACAGGGAAATTCTCCATGGGATAATTATCCTAGATGGTTGTTCCTCGTGGCAACCTCTGCTTTGCTCCGAGGTCGCTCTCCTGTTTTTCCCGCTGGGCTGTGATCCCGACCTTTGTTCCAGGGCTTTGGGGGCAGTGCCAGGATTTAGGATCCCGGCGGGAAGCAGCGTCTCCAGGCGGGAGCGGAGCTTCTCCCTCTGGCACTTCAGAGCTGGGATGGAGCCAAGTGGGTCAGGAAAGTCTTTGAGGTCCGAGGGAAGTCAGGGATGGCCCTGGAGCCTAGTGGGAGGAGCGGGAATGCAGCCAGGAGCAGGAATCCTTCATTGGAATCCTCTGCCTCGGTCCAGCTGCTCCAGAGGCAGGAGCAGGAATCCTGGGGAAGCAGGGAAGGAAGGGATTTGCCCTAATGGACTTATCCAGGTGGTCCCAGCTGCTCCAGAGATAGGAGCAGGAATCCTGGCGAAGCAGGGAAGGAGGGGATTTGCCCTAATGGAATTATCCAAGTGTCTCCAGCTGCTGCTTTCCCCTTACATCCTGCTGATGCCCGGAGTCGTGATCCACAGGGAATGGGATCGTCCATCCTCCATCATCCGTGTGGTTCCTGCATCCAACAGCGACATTCCACGTTTCCTAGGGAGCCCGGGAGATGCTGCTTGGGATGGGAAGGTAGGCTTGGAATTTTGACACTGCTTCCCTGGAGCACCGACCGTAAAATTCCCGCCGCATTTCCCATCACGGGAAGCTCCTGGAAAAATCAGGAAGCAGCTCATCCTCGGGCTGAATTCCCGTGGATTGCTGGCTGGGCCAGGGAAGTTGTGCCGGTGCCACCGGAGCGAGTCCCACGGAGCCCTTGGGAAAAGGCCAGTCGTGCCTGTGGGGGTGAACTCATCCCACATCCCTGGGAAAATCCTGATTCATCCCGCCCCGGAGCTCTCCTGCCAGAGGAGGCTGGAGCCGGGAAGCGGGAGCCAAGGGCACTGGGAGGGGGCGGGATAAACACCGAGGAATTCTGGCGGGGGCGAAGCAGAGAAGGGAAAATGCCACTTTATATCGGGCTGGGATGGAGCCGGGATCGAACACCGCCCCGTGACTCCGTGGGATCGCAATCCCTTCCCCGCCGAGCCTTTGGGATTCATTCCCAGGTTTTTTTTCTTTTTGCCCCCCTACGAGGCAAATTTCAGCTGCGGGAGGAGGGGCTTGTCCCACTTTTTTTTCCTTATCCACTCCTTTTTCCCCATGGGGAGACCACCCGGAGCTGCCAGGCAGGAAGATTCCCTGAGTTTTGCCGGGCAGGGAGGGAGAATTCCCGGTGATTGGCTATTAAACGTTCCCTTTTCCGTGGCAACGGCTCTTTCCCAGGGAGAGCTGAGGAGTCGCAGCTTGGATAAGGCTGGATAACGTCCTTGGGAAAGGGGGAGGTGCCGGCGGGATCGATTGGAGCTTCCAGAGTTAAATCCGGCACCGATTTAGAGAAGCAGCTGGAAAAGGGGAGTTTGTGCTTGGAATTGCAGAGGAGCGAGAGCTGCGCTGAATTCCCGAGCGCAGCCAGGGAAGGGGGAGAAACCCTTTCCAGGCTCTGGTTTTTTTGTGGAATCCAAGAAATCCGCGTGAGCAGGGATGTGTTCACAACCCGCCAAAAGCGTGGGAACCCCTTGGAAAAGGGAGGGATCCCGCAAGGAAAGCGGCTTTGTGGCTGGAAAAGGGGGCTCAGCTGGTTCCTGGGTGGGACCTGCGGATGCTCCATCCCTGGAAGTGCTCCGGGATGGGCTGGATGGGGCTTGGAGCAACCTGGGAATCCCCTGGATGGGACTGGCTGGGATTGAAGCCCTTTCCAAGCCCAAGCCGAATCATTCCAGGATTTCATGCCTGGTGGTCTCGTGGTCCCTGCAGGGGTTTTCCAATGGCTTGAGGAAAGAGGGTCGTGCCCTTGGGGACATTCCAGTCCCCAGAGTGCCGATCCCAGCGGGAATCTGGGCTTTTTGGCTTCTCCTGGATCATCTCTCCCGCTCTGGGCTTAGACTGAAAGTCTCGGCTCCAAATTAATTTGGTTTTAGGGATTCAGGCTCAGAAGTGGGACGGGGTTTGGGCACCGGGATTGTTGGAAAGGCGGGAATGGGGAGCGAGGGTAGAGCGGGAGCTGCGTTGGGAGCAAACCGGAGTGCTCCGGGAGCAGGGATATGTGGAATGCTGGAGGCAGCAGCATTCCTGGTCC
The DNA here is from genome assembly GCA_013399695.1 of Formicarius rufipectus. Lineage (NCBI taxonomy): Eukaryota > Metazoa > Chordata > Aves > Passeriformes > Formicariidae > Formicarius > Formicarius rufipectus. The sequence goes on along the minus strand of VXAU01001095.1, from coordinate 98,519 downwards.
CACTCCCAGCTTTCCATGGGCTCTGCTGCCGATATAGAATTACACGTTGGAATTATAAATAGGGATTATGTAAGGGGATTATATAACATTAATAGTATAAATTAACTACTGGATATAAAGATATTAAATATTATAATAATACAAAAATACAATATTACGTTATATTTTAGACATCCTATGTAAATATATATATTGTATTTTCTAGCTTATAAATTCTACATTATATAATGAAGCCACGTGTAATTCGACGCGTATTAATTATACTTTCATTATTTCGATATGCTAATTAAGTGCTAATGAGCGTCAATCCCGGGGTGGGGGGGATGCGGATGCGGATCCCGAACGACGTGGGAAGATGGGATTGGGGCGGGACAACTGCAGATTGGGACCCCCTCGGATCCCTTCCCGGCGCCGCAGGATCCATGGAAAACCTGCGGGCAGCCGGAGGGGATGGTTTTTGGGAACATACGGAGCGCAGGAGAGGCCGCTTCGTTAGGATAATGAGCTGTAATTAAGAGGGGAGCGGTGCTGGGTCTGCAGTGCAGCAGCAGCTGCTCCTGCTGCGGGGCCTTTGGAAGCGGCTCTTCCAGGCCTTGGGAACTTTATCCCGGTTCAGGGCGTGGGAAAAACGGGAGGGGAGGTGGGAATCCTGGCAGAGAGGGATTTTGGGGAGATCTGCTGGATAATGAAGGGTCTGAGGAGCAGGAGCGGTTTGGAAAAACTTTGGATGGGGACACTTGAGTGTGGAGAACTGCGGGCTGGGCACGGCCCTGGGAAGTGGGCTGGGAATGACGCTGGGAAGGGAAGGAGGGCTGGGAATGACTCTGGAAAGGCACAGCCTCCACGAGATGGGAGCAAACCCAGGCAATTCCCACTTGGTGGGCTGGGAATGGGCGAGAGGGGAAAGCTTTGCTTTGGATTTTCAAAGCAATTCCCAAATCGCAGTTGTACCCGGCGCTGGCACCGTCTGTGTGGTGTTTCTCTGATTTGGTGGGAATTTTCCATGGGAATACAGTTGGCTGGACAGAGGAAATGGCCTCACGTTGTGCCTGGGGAAGTTTCGGTTGGATATCAGAAAATTCCTGGATGGAGAGGGTTAACAGGCTCCTCCAGGGTTGGAATCCCCGTTCCTGGAGGGATTTAAAATCCCTTTGGACGCGGCGCTTGGGAATATGGATAAGTGGCAGCCTTGGCAGTGCTCGGAAAAATGGTTGGATCTTGGAGGACTTTTCCAATCTGAATTATTCAGGGAATAAAAGCCGAGGATCTGGAATATTGGGATTTCTGGAAAGTAAATGGGATTACTTTCCACGACACTTATGGATGTCCCCTCCTTGGAATTCTATCCCTTGGAAATCCCCTGCGGCTGCTCCCGGAGCGATGGGGCTCAGCCCGGATCATTTCCTTGGGATGGAGCAGGAGAGGAGGAATTTTGGATAAGCTGGATGTTTGAATCCCGGCTCCAGGGAGAACCATGCGCACCGTTTCCCGCTGATTTAGGGAGCAATCCAGGGAAAGCGGCAGGGTTGGGATGGGCGAGGAGAGAAGGGCTCGTTATCCCGGGAGTAACGAACCGTCTGGCTCCACCTGGGATGCGAACAGGAGCGAGATTTGGGAGCCGGGAAGTGCCGTGCCTGGGGGCGGTGGGAACGGAAGCCGACGGAATAACAGGGATAGCAAAAAACTTCCCAAGTTTCCAGCAATTTCGGGAAGGGTTTGTAGGTTTGGGAGCCTTTTTCCTTCTCCAAGTTTCCTGGAGAGTTTTACCCCGAAGTTCGGGAGGATCCTTAACTCTCCAATCCCTTGATTCTTTTTTTCAGGATTAGCAGAGCTGGATGGATTTTTTTGTGGATTGCTTCCTGCCTGGAACGTTACGGGGCTCTCCAGAGCACCCTGGACTTTTCCCGGGAGCCGATTCCAAGCCCTGTGATGCGTCTGTGTGCCTGAGGAATGCCACGCTCCAGCCTGGAAAACAACTCCCTGCTCTCGTATTCCCAAGTTATTCCTGCACAAACGGCCCAGATCCATCCAGGGGTGAGTAAAGAATTCCTTAATCCAGAGTTGCCACTGGAGGTTTTATCGGGAAGCGGGTGGTGATGTCTGGGATACTTTAATTCCCCTCCGCGTCCCTTTGGAGATGTAGGAATGTCGTGGATCCGGGTCCTTCTCCATGTCCTGGGCATTCAGAGCCAAACATTCCTTTTCCACGGGTTGGGAAACTCTTAAATCCACGGGTTTCCTCCGGAGGTTGTGGGATTCCGTTGGGATAATTGGTGTCTAATTAACGGCTTAATTAAACAGCATTTTATGGCCAGTAATTATTATCCCAGTGCTGTTTTCCGTGTCGGGACAAAGGGCAGGGATGGGGTTTCCAAGGAATCCTGTCCGTTTCGGGAGTGTCAGGGCAGCCGGTTGATCCCAAACAATCCCGAGTTGTTTGTCAACTGTGCAACTTCCGTGTGGGAGCCCGGAAAGAGCCCCGAGGAAAATCGGGATGAGCTCTGGAGCTGCGCTATAAATATGGGATGGCCCTTGGATTTCCGGCAGCATTCCAGAGGGATTCCAGATCCACCTGGTGCTGCTGGAACGCAGAAACCTGGGATTGTATCCCGGAATTGCCCCGGATGAGTTATATGTGTAAATGAGAAGGATCTGGGGTGGGATGGGCTGGGTCCCACCTTTGGAAAAGCCTCCCATGAGCTGTATCCCAACATTTAAAAACCTTTGGAAAACCCTTGGACGGGCTGTATCCCGCCATTCAAAAAGCCTGGAATGGTTTCTGACTGTATCCCCATCTCCCCAAACAGCTGTTTACAGTTTTCCGGGGATTTCGGTTCCTCCCCGCTTTCCTTCCCTTAACCAAACCATCGCGCCTGGTTTTCCTGAGGTTTGCCTTTCTCTCCGCTGCAGTTTTTTGGGATGCCTTCCCGCCGAAGGGAGACTCTGGATAAAGGGATGTCTCCAAGCGGCTTTTCCTCCGCCCCGGAGCCGCTCCCTGCCCGCCTGGGAGGAAAAAGAGCTGGAAAATGAGCGGTGAGTGGGATTTTCCTGCCGGGACGGGACGCAAAAAGTGGGAACAAACGGAGCCGGAGTTCCGAACCCCTTCCCAGCCTGTTTTCCCACCTTATTCCCGAGCTGCGCGGACCGTCCGACGGCAGCTTTGCCGCAATTCCCTGCGGGATCAGCTTTTCCTGGGACGTCGATATTTTTTTTTCCCCGGTTTTATTTCGGGAACGGCCGCGGAATCGTGTCCTTGGACGGTGCTGGGGAGGTCGGGGCTGTCCCGGGGGGATCGTTGTCCTCCTTTTTCCCATGAGGGGGTGTGTCCATCTCTAGGAGGGTTTTTTGGGGAAGAGGGGGGGATTCCACTATCCCAGGTTATTCCGAGCTGACCTGGGAAACTTCCAGGGATGGGGCGGCCGCAGATTCTCTGGGAATTCCATTCCAGAGCCTCAGCGCCCTCACAGGAAGGAATTCCTTCCCAATATCCCTTTGGGCTTGCGAAGCCATTCCCATTGTCCTGTCTCTTTTCCAAAGCCCCTCTCCAACTCTCTTGGAGGTTTCCCTTCTCCCGCCTGAGCCTTCCCGGCTTTTCCTCACTCCGTGTCTCTCCAAACCGAGCAGGAAAACATCACCTTCCCGCGGAGTTTTCCATAGGAAAGGGCCGTTGGGAGACCCCTTGGGAATGGTTGAGGGGAGGCTCCAGGTGGGATTAGGCTCTGCTTCCAGGGAACAAGGGACAGGACAAGAGGGAATGGCCTCAAACTGCTCCAGGGCAGGGTCGGGTTGGACATCAAGAGGAATTTCTTCCCGGGAAGGGTCTCCAGGCTCTGGAGTTGCTCAGGGAAACGTTGGAATTCCCACCCCTAGAGGTGTCCATGGAACGCCTGGATGTGGCACCGATGCCATGGGCTGGGCACGCTGTGTGGTCCTGGGTGGGACCGGATTACCCCGGAGGGATTTCCAACTTCATTCCCTTGGAATTTCCCCCCACCGCCTTGGGTTGGAATGGGCTGCATCTGACCGTTGGAAAACCCTTGGATGGGCTGGAATGGGCTGTATCTCTCACCTCTGGTCCCCATTGCGCCCCCCACATTGTTTTTCCACCTCCTTGATCCCCCCCCCCTTTTTTTCCTTCCTTCTTGGGCTGGAATGGACCATATCCCCGCCCTTTTTTTCCTCCTTCCTCCCCTTTTTTTATTCCTTCCCCCCTTTATTTTTTCCCTTCCCCCCGTTTTCTTTTCCTTCCCCTCTTTTCCTTTCCCCCCTTTTCTTTTTCTTCCCCTCCCTTTTTTTTTCCTTGCTCCGTT
>VXAU01001095.1:63673-93575 GCA_013399695.1 Formicarius rufipectus | reverse complement strand
CCCCCCATTCCCTCCTCCCGACTGGTGCATATCCTTTGGGAATGGGGGGCGGGGGGTGTTGGGATTTGGGAATGGGAATGGGAGCGGCGCCTGCGGGCAGGGATATCCCAGGGGTTATCCAAGCGGGATATCCGGGCGGCTCCTTTGGATGTGGGTGTGACAGCGGGAGCGGTTTTCCCTTCCCGCAGGGAATGTTCACCTGACCTGACCGGTGACATTCCCAGCCCGGCGTCGGGTGTATCCCTGTAAAAGTATCCCTGGAAAAGCGAAGGGATGGGATGCTCTGCCGCGATTCCCGCTCGCGCCCGAGCCTGGGAATTGTTTTGCACCTGCTGGGGCGGTCGGGATGCGGCAGCCGGGAATGTGGGAATTGCGGAGGGCGGGGTGGGAATCGCGGCGCCTTCCCCGTGATTCCCAAAAGTGGGATAGGCGATCTTGGGCTGCTGGAATTCCCCGTGGATCAAAGGAAAGGGATCGCGGGGGGTGGAAAAAACCCGAGGCCAAGGTGGGAATTTTGCTCTCCCACCGGGATAAAACTCCGTGGGAGGGTGAGGTTGGAATTCCCACATCCTCCCTTTTCCAACTGGACGGGGAGAAGCTTCCCAGTTTGTGCGGTTGGGAGACAAGGAAATTGTGGGAAGCGGCTTTGGGAGAAGGCTTTGATCCCTCTGTTTTCCTGGCATCGGCTTTCCTGGCGGGAAATGTGATCCAGGGGGAAGGTGTCTGTTGTCCCAGGTGTTGGATTTCGGGAAGCCGATCCTGGAAGCTGCTCGTGGAATTCTGGCTCAGCCCGGGGAGTGGGGATTGGGAATCGCTAAGGAGGGTTTGGAATGGGGGGCAGGGATGGGAAAAACTCGGAATAGGGTCCGGTGCCTTGGAAATAAATCAAATATCCCAGGATTTCTCCTGCCAAACCCTCCCAGGAAAGGAGCCAGGAGAGTTTTATCCCTTGAAAATCGGGATTTAAGGAAAAAATGTGGGATCAGCTTTCCAAAGTTTTACTCCATAACGGGCCGGAGAGGCAGAATTCCAGGCTGGAGGATGTGGGATTTGGTCCTGCAGGGATTGGTTTTATTGGTGCTGACCGAAAAATCCTGGATCTGGTTGGAATTCTGGTTGAAATTGAGACCCCTGCAAAATCCAACCGGAATCCCGGGAATAGGGATGAAATTCCCTTTGTTTATGAGGAAGGGAAATTTCCCAGTTCCTCTTCCAGAAGGCTGGAAAGGAAGAGTTGGGAAATAGTGGTGTGAAAATCGAGGAACTGGGCCAGGGAGGGGAGTGGGAAAATCCGCCTTCCAGGGATAAAACCCATCCCGAAAAAACGAGGGGAATTGCAGGAAGCAAAGTGGGATTCCTTGGGAGTCGGCCCCTCCAAAGGAGGGCACCTGGAATTCCAAGCTGTGGTGGCAGGGATGCCTTGGCAAAATCAGGATCCATTCCCTTCTCCAAGCTTCTGTGCCCTGGAGAACTCTCCCCAAAGCGCCAGAATTCCCGGTTTTCTTCTTGGGAGGGAGGTGGGGTGGGAGTTTTTTTCCAGCAGCTGGAAAAGCAGAGGAGGGAATAGGGTTAAAAGTGGGGGGGTGGGTGGGAAACAGCTTGGAAAAGCTTCCAGTCGTTTCCAGAACTTCCTTGGATGAAACCAGCAGCGATTCCAATCTGTCCCAAACGTCCTTGTACTGAGTGAAGGGGTTTTTTGGTTTTTTTTGGAATTCAGACTTTTTTGGGAATTGGAACACGCAGCTTTATTTTGGGAGCCTTCACCTGCTTCCTCCCCCCCACCCCGCCCCTTCCCATTCCCATTCCATCATTCCCAAATAAAGGACCGTTTGCTCCAACCTCTCGCTCCCGACAGGGATCCAGCTGATCCAAGACTACGTCCCAAGCCGGATCCAACCCTGGAATTTGAGGCAATTCCATGGGAAGACGCAGCAACGGAGATGGGGTGAGTGGAGCCGCTTGAATTCCCTCTTGGAGCTGCGGGGCTGGAATTTTCAGGGAGAAGGGAGCGGATGAAAAGGGTCTTTGTGCTGCTGGGGACAAACGGACTTTTGTGGGATGCGCCGGGAGCTTGGGATGGTTATTCCTGCTGGGATCGTTTGGAGTCGGACGAGCTCTTCCCTGCAAACCCCTTGGAACCGGGATTTCCATGGGGTTGGTAATTTTGGGATGCTGTTTGTGGAGTTCTAAACGGGAGGTGGGGGGAAAAAAACCTGGAAGATTTTCCAGGTGCGGCGTCTGGAATGTCGGGGTGGGGAAATTTGGGATGGTTTTCCAGGTTTGGATGTGAAATGGGGGAATTTCCCGGGATTGGAATGAGGTTTGTCCGTGTTTTAAGAGCACGAGGAGGCAGCCCCGAGGATTTGATCCCCCTTTTTGTTTAGTGCTGGAAGCTGGGAAAGGTTCTTTCCTGGAATTCCACGGGTGTCAAACGGGATGAAACAATCCCAGGAAATCCACGGTGGATTAAGGAATCAGGTTGATCAAGTGCTTTAGGAAGGATAATGTGGAAATTGGGATAGGGTTGGTCTCTTGGGAGCAGCAGGAAGTGGGAAAACCTGGCTCTGGATCCCACAAAACTGGGGTTGGGGGGGAAGTGCTGCTGGAGCTCCTGGGGGATTTGGGATAAAGGCTGAAATTCCCTTAGGAAAAGTGTCCCTCTCTCCTCAGGGTTTGCTGCTTTTCCTCCCTCTTTTCCCATCCCTTTCATTCCTCCTTCCAGGGAATCCCTTACCTGGGACGTCTTTGCAGGTACATCCAGCTAAAAGGTTGGATCAAAAAGCTTTGGAATATTTTCCCCTTCCCTTGCAGCAGGAGCGGGAAATCCTGCCAGGAATTCCGTCCTGGGCTCTTAATCCCTGCCTTTTCAGGCCCTTTTTTGGACTCCAATCCCTGTTTTCCTGGGTTTGTGCTCCTGCAGATCCCTGGAAATCCTCTTCCCACCCCATCCGTTGGCATTTCTCTCCCTCTTTTTCTCATCTCCTTCCAAATACGTGTGGGATTGCCTGGAAATTCCTAGATTTTTGCTCCCTCCAAGCAGGGATTTTGGTTCCCGGGCAGGGAATTCCTGGAGTCCCTCGTTGTGGGATGTAAACCCAGTGGGTTCCTTGGGATGGCTTGGAGTTCAGGAAGGATGTTTTCTGGAAATCAGGGCACGAGATGCGCTTGGGAGTCTTAAATTCCAAGTTTTCTCGTCTTTCCCACTTGGCATTTCCTCAGGGAAAGATCCCAGTGCAACTCCTGGATAATCCAGAAATACGGGAATGCCACCTTAAATAGGAGCTCTGAGTGTTTTCCATGGGGTTTTCCCCCTGGAAAGTGCTTCTTTGGGATTTCTTGGCTCAGGGGAAGAATTATTCCCACAGCCCCGAGTGTTCCCGAGCTTGGATTCGGGACAGAATCCTGATTTTCTGGAGAACCAGGAATAACGGGGAGAATCCCTCAGGCCACCTTAAAAGGGCTGAGCTGGATAATGGGAAGAGGCAGGAAAATCCAGGCCATTCCCGCTGGAGTCAGGACAGTCAGTGGAACACAAAGGGCCGGGGCGAGGACAAATCCAACCTTTTATTCCCTGAAAGGGGCTTTTATTCCCTGGAAAACTCCCTTGGGAGCAGTTCTGCTGGAAAGGGGGAATTTCCGGAGCTCCGCATCCTTCGGGATGAGATTTCTGGCTGTCCATTCCAAGTCCCTGGAATGTGCTGCTGCATTCCTGGTTTTGGAATCTGGATTCCAACTCTGGAGCCTCATCTTTTCCTGCTGGATCTGCTCCGTGATCCCACAGAGCACTGGGGCTGTTCCCATGGGAAGGGAGCTCTTCCTGCTCTTGGAAAACTGGGACACGCTGGATGCTGCTCCTGGCTTTGCAGCAGCCTGGGAATGTCCCAAAAAAAAGGTGGATCTGGCCCTCCTTCTCCTGGATCCCAACTCTTTTGGTTTTCAAGGAAGAACCATCCAGGTTTTCCCCCACAAGGGATGGGGCAGCTGCAGCCTTCCTGGGAATTCCATTCCAAGGCCTCCCCACTCCCAAAGGGAGGAATTCCTTCCCAGCATCCCGGCTCATCCCAGTCCAAGGAAAGGTCAGGATATGCCATAAATATTCCTGTGGGTTCTGTTTCACCAGGTGAGCTTGGAAGGGACAAATCCAGGATATCCTGATTTTCAGGGAAGGCTGGGAAAACTCTGGAATTTTGGCCCTGGAATAGGATTTGCTTAATAAGGCTGAAGGGTAGGAATGAGGTGTTGGAAAATGGGAATGTGGGGAGGTTTGGGAAGCAGTGAGAAAAGGTGGATGTGCTGTGGGACACAGGCATGGCATTTCCAGGGAATTCCCAGCCTTTGGGAATGTCCCCTCTCCAACTGCTGCAGGATGAGCTCCTTGCATGGCCCAGTGGGAATTCCCATTGGGAACTGGGGAAAGGAAAGGGATTGTTTGGGATTGGTAAGAGACACGGTGGGGGTGGGAATGTCCTGCTGGCAGATCCTTGGGAATGGCTGGAATGGATCCGTGGGGCTTTTTGTGGGAATAGAGGCCATGGGAGAACCTTGGGAATTAGCTGTAGTCAACCCTAGTGGGGAATGACGTGGGAGAACATGTCTCATCCCGAGGGATTTTGGGATAGGATGGGATATCTGTGGCCTTTGGGGGCTGTGCCTGATCTTTCCAGGCTGATTTCTGGGAATGTGGGATACAGGCGTGGTCTTGGAGAAGGGATGGAGGGGAAATCCCTGGAATAACCAGGTGGCACCAGGAAAAGGGGAATAGGCGGCAGTGGGAGCCAATTCGTGGGAACCACGAATTGTATCGGGAAGAGATTCCAAAGGAGGGAATTCCTGGCATTTTGGACTGGCAGCTGAACACAGCCCTCAATCCTGGAATGTGGCAGGAGCAGAATTCCCGAGTGGTGACAGTGGGAATTGGGGAACGTTGGGGAGCAGGGAGAGGAGGCCCCTGGAATTCCATCCCCCCCGGAGCAGAGCGAGAATTCCCGGGAAGGAATCCCCTCCGCAACCGCCCCTCCTCTCCGGGGAGCGGAGCTGGGAAGGAGAGCCAGGTTTTCCCGAAGTTTGGCAGAGATTCCCGTGCTCTTCCCACTTGTTCCGCTCTTCCTGCGGATCCCCCAGGGGCTTTCCCGGCATGTGACTCATCCCGAGGGAATTCCTGAGCCAGTGAGTCAAGTTGTTGGGAAAAGCCTTTTCCCGGTGCTGTGGAGCTGCTTGCAGCAGGACAGGGAGGCAATTCCCCTCTGGAATTCTTCTGGAATTTGGCAGGGCTTGTGCTGTCTCTTCCCAAAGGTGCTGCTTCCAGGATCGCACCTGGAAATATCCTCCTGGTGTTTTTGCCACCTTTTTTTCTGGAGCCGATAGGAATTCCAGGGTGGAGTGAAACTGTTGGGATCGGAGAGGAAAAGGAGCTTTTCCTAAAGGGATGAGGCTCCGTCCTTCCCGCTCGGATCCGCCCCCACCTGGCTTTATCCAGCCCTCGGGATTGTTCCCTGTGGAAACCCGGGAATCTCTGGGATTGGCATTCCCAAGAATTATCTGGGAAGCAGGTTTGGGCTGCTCAGCTGGTGAGGTGTTCCCATATCCATCCCCTCATCCAGCATCCCATTCCCAGCCCCATTCCTGGCTTTTAACAGGGAGCGGGTTGCATTCCCCTCTGGAGCACCGAGTCCTCTTTGAAATCCTGGATTGGTTTCCCTTTAATCCCACTTTTTTTTTTTGGTTCCTTCCCGACACTTCCAGAGCCTGGGAATCATTGGGAATCTGCTTTGCCGGCTGGGAATGTGGGAGGCTCTGGAGGTGCCAGGATTGGGGGCTGGGTTGGACTCCACAAGCCTCAGATTCTGCCCCTTTCCCAATCCCGGATTCCCGGGAATCAGCCTGTGACCCCTTGTTCCCAAAGGCTTGGGATTTTCCATGGAGTTCTGTTGCACTCTGGCCAAGGTAAATGTTGGGAACCTCAGAGCTGTGGGAGCTTCTTATCCCTCTCCAGGTGTTTGGTTGGGATGATGGGAATGTCTCGCTGTCTCATGGACTTATCCCTAAAATCCCTTTCCTTGGATGTTTGTGAAGGTCTGGAATTATTAAACCCCGTTGGATCTTGGATATGGGAAGGACATGGAGGTATCCAGGGAAAGATTTGGAGCACTGGGAGTGGCTGAGGGAGCTGGGATGGCTCATCCCAGAAAAAAGAGGAATCTGGGGTGGAGAGGGGACCTTCTGGCTCTCCACAATTCCCTGCCTGGATGTTGGAGCCGGCTGGGATCGGGCTCTGCTCCCGGGAATCCTGGGATGGGAAGAGAGGGAATGGCCTCTGGCTGTGCCGGGGGAGGTTTAGCTTGGATAGTTGGGAAAAGTCCCTCCTGGGAAAGGTCGTCAAGCTTTGGAATGTTCCATTCCTGGAGGGATGTAAAATCCCTGTGGATGTGGGGACGGGGATGAGCGGTGGGTTTGGAAGTGCTTGGGAAGGGCTTTTCCAGCCTTTAGAGTTCCATGAGAGCCTGGAAAAATCCTGGCCTATGCCAGTGGATATCCGATGGGAAGAACCCTCGGGATCGCTGTTTTGTGGGATGTGATTCCCTGGAGCTGGTTCTGAAGTATTCCCAGTTTTTCAGGAGCGGCATATCCCAAAAGAGAGGATTTCTTTCTTTCCCCTCAACTCAGGGAATCCCTTTTCCTCCTTTTCCCTGGGAACAAGTGCTGGGAGTGGCACCTTCGAGGCTTTTCCATTCATTTTGGTTTCCAAGAAAATCCTCCTTTGCCAGGGAATTCTGTGGACGAGCCCCTGCCAAGGAGAAACAGGGATTTTCCCGGGGTCTCCTTATTGACCCATGCCCAAGGTAACAGGCAGGGAATGTCTGGGTTGGAAGGAAATGTGGGATTCAGGAGACCTTTTCCCACCCCAGGCAGGAAATGTTTGGAACGAGGGGCTGGAGGAAAAAGGGCATGGATTTATCCAGGAAAACATTTTCCTGGATGTGTTGATGCTCCAGAGGGACTTCGGGAAAGGAATGTTAGGGATGGGTCGGGATGGGTGCTTTGCTTCCTCCAACCCCGCCGCAATTCCAAGGGTGGCTTTCCCGTGGGATTTGGGGGTTAAATCCTCGGGATGAGCAGGGAAGTCCTTGTTCCCGGTGTTCCGAAGGGCGGCTCCTGATGTATTTTGGGAATGTGTGCCAGTGGGCAGTTCCAGTGCCGGCCCAATCCTCTTAATTCTGTCCCGCTGACCTTGCGGAGCCGCCTCATCCCAACGGAGCCGCTTCCGAACTGGGCCGAGCCCCGGGAGACCTTTGGAATCTCAGCCCTTCCTCCCATCCCCTCCGGCTCTGCCACGGATTCCTTTTGTCCCCTTCTCCTTGGAAAACGTCAAGGAGAATCCCAAAGATATTCCTGAAATTCAAGGGCTGGTTGATCAGCATTCCCGGGTTGGGGTTCTGTGTGAGGAGGGCTCTGGAATATTCCCTGAGGTTGGGATGCGATTCCCTAAAAAGTTGGATGGGATTCCCTGTAGTTGGGATGTGATTCCCTGGCAGGGGGAAGCCATTCCCGTTGTCCCACCACTCCCTTTTCCAAAGCCCCTTTTTTTCCCTGGATTCTTCCCTTCTCTGGGCGAGCAATCCCAACTCTCATTCCATGGGAATTCCCGAGGCCAGCCCGAGGACACTCCCTGGAGGTGCCCCCATCCCCCCCCTTCCTTCCCCCAGCAGGGCGAGAACAATTCCTGGATTGTTCCCGACTCCATTCTGCACAGAAAGAACTCCATTGAAAGCTTTTGGGAACAGCTGGATGCAGTCCATGGAGTCGGATCCCACTTGGAATGGATGATTTCCGGCCCTTTTTGGGAACAGGGATGGCCTGGGAGCCCCAGGGGGATGATCCCACCCGGATTCCCTGTGGGAAGGAAGGTTGTGTCATTCCAACCAGGCAGAGGGATTCCGGGGGGCTGGAATTCTGGGGAACAGCCAAGGGCTCTGTCCTGTGCATCCCAGGTTTTTATTTTTGGGAATTTTGTGGCCAGCCTTGAGCAGGGAAAATGGACATGGGGCTTGTTTTGAGGGAATTTCTCTGGGCTGTGGAATTTGGGAAGTGGGAACCGACAGGGATGAGGTGGGATTGTTTTGTCTTGTGTGGGGGGTGTGGAGGTGCCGGGAATCCACGAGGGAATAATGTTGGGATAGCAGGGCTGGCATTCCCAGGGATCCAGGAGAAGGAGAGAGAATTCCCAGCAGATCCAATGGCAGCGTGGTTTGGGTATCCCATCTTTTGCTGTGGTCTGCTGGAGCTTGGGAGTCAGGGAGGTTTGGGGGGGGAATGGAAGTGGGAATGCTGGGCATGTGGATGCAAGGATGGGGAATTGTAGGGGTGGGAATTTGCAGGGAATTGTGACCCTGTGGATGCAGGGATAGGGATTTGCGGGGAGCTGTGGATTTGTGGCTGGAGGGATGAGGATTTGCAGGGAATTGTGAACCTTTGGATTCAGGGATGGGGATTTGCAGGGAATTGTAGATTTGTGGCTGCAGGGACACGGAATTGCAGGGAGCTGTGACTCTATGGATGCAGGGATACGGAATTGCATGGAATTGTGGATTTGTGGCTGCAGGAATAGGGATTTGCAGGGAACTGTGACTCCATGGATTCAGGGATGGGGCTTTGCAGGGAGCTGTGGCTGCAGGGATGGGGAATTGCAGGGAATTGCTGGGAGAGGTGGCTCCTTGTCCCGAGGCTCCTTGCCCGGGCAGGATGGATGTGGGATCCGGGAGGGGATGGATGTGGGATCCGGGGCGGGGATGGTTGTCGGATCCATAGGGGATGTCAGATCCGGGCGGGATGTCGGATCCAAGGGGATGGATGTCGGATCCGGGACCAGGCAACCCACCGTCCCCTTCCCCCACATCCTATCCCAAGGAAAGCCGGGAATGCTCCGGGGGAACAGTCCCCTCTGTGTGTCCCTTTGTGTCCCATCCAAGTCCCCTCCCACCCCGGCCTTTCCCGGGAGCCTCCGTGGCCTTTTCCCAGAGCTGCGGGCGGCATTCCCTGGAACGGGGAGGAGGTTCGCGCCGCTGGAGCTGCCGGAGGGTTTCTCCTCCCGGTCCTCCTTCCCACAATCCACGCACGAGCTCCTGGGAATAGGGATGATGTCACTTCCTTGCGGAGGGGGCCGTGGGTGTGTGTGTGTGGGGAGGGGGGAGTCACGACCCCCGGCTCTCGGCATTCCCGGGAATCGGGGAGGGATGCGCCCTTCCCTTTGCCCGCTGGGATTTTCCGCGGCTGCCGGAGCAGTTGGCTGCTCCCCGCCCGGCTCCTCGTCGTGCCTTTCTCCGTGGAATCGCGCTTTTCCTTGGAAAAACCCTGCCGGGAGAGGAGGATGCCCCGCGGTTGGAGCCCGTGCCATGTAAGATTCCCGCTTCCACAGCCCTTCATCCCGGCGGCCGAGGGGATTCCCGGCGCTTCCCTGCGTTCCGTGGCGGGAGCTGCTCGGCCCCGGGAGCCCAAATCCCGGGAATTGCTCCTCTTGGGAGTTTTAGGAGCAGGGTGGGGGGTGGGGGGGGATCGCTGCGCTCGTACCTTCCACCTCCATCCCGATCCCTCTGCTCTGTGGTATCCTGGAATGTCATTCCTGGGATGAAACCGGAGATTCCTCACTCCCGGAGGTTTTTTATGGAAGGGTTTAGTCTCGGGCCTTTCATCTCCTCCCTCCTTCCAGAGACCCCAAACCTCGGGCTGGAAATTTGGGAGGCTTTGGGAATTCGTTTGGAATGTTGGAGCTTTGTGGTCTTCCCTCCGGAGCGGAGTGACATTCCCACGGGGAGTATTCCAGGGAGGGACAGGGGATGAGGAATTCCCGTTGGATCTTCGTTGCTGCCCAGGGATGATGGGAATAGGGGCGTGAGCAGGTGCTGTCCAAAGGGAGGGAGGGAGACCCTGGAAGTGTGTCCAGGGCTTGTCATATCCAAGATATCCCAGCTGGAATGAGGGACTGGTTGCAGGGAGAGCTGGAATTGTCCCGGGCTAAGGAATTCTGAATCCAAGTGCTGTTGGAATTTTACCTTTGCTTTGTTTTGGGGGATGGAGCTTTTCCTTCATCCAAGGGCTGGAAGTGTGGGATTTCCTGGGATCTGGGGAGGTTTCCAGTAACTGGTGGCTGAGCCAGGTCCAATCCGGGGGGTCGTGGGTGTCGGCACGGGGCGGGACACTCCGGATTTGGGATGTTCTGGGAAGTGGTGGGATAACCACAGCCGGCAGCGGGGTTGGATTCCGTGGGATATGGTGGGAATGAGCGCCCTGCTCTGTCCCAATCCCAACATTTATGGGCCTTGGAATGCTCAGATCACCTGAAGGGTCATCCGGAGCAACCTGGGCTGCCGGAATGTGTCCCTGTCCATCACTCCCTTCCCATCCCTTTGGGAATTCTCTGGGTGGCCTCCCCTTCACCCTGGATTGTCCTCAGGGTCCGCGGGGGAAGGATTCCAAGAGCAGCTATTCCTTTGGAAATGCAGCGTGGGCACTGTGGATGTGGGAATTGGGGAGGGGCCCTGGGGGAGGAAGAGGAGCGGTGCTGGAATAGGGAATGGGGATGGATCCGGTGGGAGGGCCTGGAGCAGAGCCCGGGAGCACGGGAAGGGATAGTGGGGCAGGGATTAGGGAATGGGGGGAGGAATAAGGATTAGGGCAACAGGGAGAGGGACAGGGGTTTGGGCGTGGAGGAAGGGATAAGGATTAGGAAACAGAGACAGGGATTTGGGCATGGAGAGAGGGACAGGGATTAGGGAAGAGGGATGAGGAATGGAGGGAAGGACAAGGAAGAGGGATGAGGGAATGGAGGGAGGGATGAGGATTAGGGAACAGAGATGAGGGAATGGAGGGAAGGACAAGGATTAAGGAAGAGGGATGAGGGAATGTTGGGAGGGACAGCCAGGCAGCCCTCGGGACCGTGCCCTGACTGCAGAGAGCCCATCCCAGGTTTGGCAGAGCCAGGGATCGTTCCCGGCGGGATGGGGTGGGAATGCTGTGCCGGAGGGAGGCGGCCGCGGCGCCCGGAGCCGTCGCGTGACTTCCCAGCCGCTCCCGGTTTTCCAGAGGGTCGGTGAGGCTCCAAAAATAGGAGCGCCAACAAGCCGCGGGCAGCTCCGCCCCCCGGCGGGTGTCCTGGGCACTGGTATTCCCGGCTGGAAGCGCCGCTGGGAGCTGGGAATTTTTGCCCGGATGCTTCCACTGGCTCCGGATGGGGATTTCGGCTTCCCGAGCCAAGTGAGGGGGGAAGCGTCGGACAACAGGAGCTTGGCAGCAGGTGTGTGCAGGGAAGAACATGGGAAAGCTTTTCCAGAGGTTTTAAGGTTGGGATAACCTGTCTCAAACCACCCCCCAAAGCGGCCTGAGCAGGGTTCCAGGCGATCCCAACCAACCGGAGCCCGGATGAGTTGTCGTGATTCCCACTGGAAATTCCTCGGCTCTCCGAGGTGCCGGAACGGATCCAAACTCCTGGCTGATTCCCGGGGGGCGAGGAGGGGCTCAGCGTATCCCGCTGTTTTCCAGGAGCTGAGCGCCGTGCCTGCTGAAATTCCCGGGAGGCGGCAGCAGCCATGCCAGGGATCGTCGTGTTCCGCCGCCGCTGGTCCGTGGGCAGCGATGACCTGGTGCTGCCCGCCGTCTTCCTCTTCCTCCTCCACACCACCTGGTGAGCGGGAATGGGCGCAGGGATGCTGGGAACGCTCCCGGGAATTCTCGCCGCCATTCCCGGCGCGATTGGGAAAGAGGCGCGGTGATGCGGGAAGGGTTTCCGAGGGGGTGTTCCAGCTTTTCCCAGGGGTTTTGGCTGAGCTCTGTCCTGGGATTGGTCCTAATTCCAGGTTCTGGCCTGGTCCTAATTCCAGGTTCTGGCCCGGTCCTAATTCCAGGTTCTGGCCTGGTCCCAAACGGCCTGAGTGGGGCTCGGTGGATCTGCCTGTGCCGCTGGAATTTGGGGGGTTTCTATCTGGAAAAACATCTTGGGGAATTGTGGGATGGGTCGGATTGGAAGGGACTTTATAGCTCATCCGGGGCCAGCTCCAATATCTCCCACCAGGAAGGCTGCTCCAAGCCCTGGACATTTCCCGGGATGGGTCTGTTGGAATCTGGGGCCTTAAACCTCATCCAGGGCCAGCTCCAACATCTCCCACCAGGAAGGTTACTCCAAACCCTGTCCACCTGGACTTGGACATTCCCAGGGCTGGGTCTCTTGGAATTTGGAGCTGTCTTTCTGGACTTAGACATTCCCAGGGATGGGTTTTCTGGAATTTGGGGGTTTATTTCCATACCGGGGCTCAGGAAACAACAATCACGGAATCTTGGAATGTACTTGGGGATCAGGCAGTGGGCAGGGACACCTCCCACTATCCCTGGTTTCTCCAGTTCTTGTCCACCTTGGCTTTGGACACTTCCAGGGATGGAATTGGGGGAATTCTACTGGAATTTGGGGCTGTGTTTCTGTACAGGGGCTCAGGAAAAACAGTCATGGAATTGTGGGTTGGGTTGGAAGGGACCAGTTGCAGCCTTGCCACACAACTTTGCCTGGGATACTTCCAGGCATGTTGCACCCAAAATTTCTCTGAACAGCAATCCCAGTGACCAATCCTGTGGACAGCAATCCCAGTGACCAATCCCCTGGTCAATTCCATTGACCAATCCCATGGACAACACCCCCAATGACCATTCCATGGACAACAACTCCACTGACCGATCCCCTGGACGACAACTCCAGTGTCCAGTTCCATGGACAGCAACCCCATGGACACCACCCCCCTGTGACAACCCCACCCCACCGAGACGTCTCCCTTTTCCCGGACTGCCCTTCCCTGCCCTCCTGACCTCCCGCTGTGCCCGCCCAGGTTCATCATCCTGGCCGTGGTGCTCTTTGGGCTGGTGTACAACCCCGAGGAGACCTGCTCCCTCAACCTGGTGGACCACGGCCGGGGCTACCTGGGCATCCTGCTGAGCTGCATCATCGCCGAGCTGGCCATCATGTGGCTCAGCATGCGGGGCAGCATCCTCTACACGGAGCCGCGCGACTCCATGCCCTACGTGCTCTACGTGCGCCTCGGTAAGACGCCGGCCACGGGGTGTCCATCCCGGGGTCCACCTCATCCCACCGGGTGTCTATCTCCATCCCGGGGTCCACTTCATCCCACCGGGTGTCCATCTCCATCCCGGGGTCCACTTCATCCCACCGGGTGTCCATCTCCATCCCGGGGTCCACCTCATCCCACCGGGTGTCCATCTCCATCCCGGGGTCCACCTCACCCCACTGGGCACGGGGTGTCCATCCTGGGGTCCACCTGGTCCCGCTGGGGTTGGGATGTTCATCTCCATCCCAGTGTCCACCGGATCCCACCGGCCACGGTGTGTCCATCCCCATCCCGGGGTCTACCTCATCCCACTGGGATTGGTGTGTCCATCCCCATCCCGGGGTCCACCCCATCCCACCAGGCACGGTTAATCCCCAGAGCAAAACCACAGGGCCAATAAGTGAGTCCTTAAGGAATACATCCTGGGAATGTTCCTGGAAGGATGCCAAACTGCTGGGAATGTTTCCTAAGTTTAGAAAACAGATTAAATCCTGGATACACCATTTTTTTTTGGGGGGGATGTGGGACTCGGTCCAGCTGCCTGAGGTGGTTACAACCCAGATCCTGCAATTCCATGCCTGGAATTCCCACCCTGCCCTCTCCACCATCCTCCCTCTTTTTTTTTTTTTCCCATTTTCACTCCCTCCCCTCGCGAGGAAAACAGGGAGAGGCGCTCTCCACCATCCTTGGAATTCCCTCTTTTCCCAGCGATCCTGGTGATCGAGTTCGTCTACGCCATCGTGGGCATCGTGTGGCTCAGCCAGTACTACACGTCCTGCACCGACCTCACGGCCAAGAGCGTCACGCTGGGTATGGATCGGGAATGCCATTCCCGGGAATTGGTGCTCCGGGAAATGGTGCTGCCGGGAACTGGTGTTCCTGGGAATGCGGCTCGGGGGAATGGCACTGATGGGAATGGTGAGCCAAGGAATTGATGCCGCCAGGGAATGGCTCTGCTGGGAATGCTGGTCCTGGGGAATGCAGCTCGTGGGAATGCCACTCCCAGGATCTTGGGGCACTCCTAGGAATGGAGCTGCCGGGGAATTGGCGCTCCCAGGGAATGCTGCTCCCAGGAATGCCGTGCCGGGAATGCTGCCCCTGGGATCTCGGGACGCTCCTGCTTTCCCTGTGTGCCACTGGAGCAGCCGCTCCATCGGATGCACTGGGGCAGGGATGGGCATTCCCAAGGAAAAGGCGGGGCGGGGGGGCAACCTGGAAATCCCTCTCTGCCTTTTCCTGGGAATGCTTTTCCCCATCTCCAGGTGGCAAAAACACCAACACCACAATCCTGGATACTTCAGGGAACGTTTAACTAACGGCTGGAAAAATTCCTCCCTCCGCATGTCCAGAAGCTTTTCCAAAGGGGTTTCCTGTTGGCTGCGGGCAGGCCGTGCCAGGTGGCCTGATTCCCGGGATTTTTTTGTTCCCGGCAGGAATGGTGGTGTGTAACTGGGTGGTGATCCTGAGCGTCTGCATCACCGTGCTCTGCGTCTTCGACCCCACGGGCAGGACCTTCGTCAAACTGCGTGCCACGAAGCGGCGGCAGCGCAACCTCCGCACCTACAACCTCAGGTATTCCAGGGGGGAATCCCGGAATTCCAGCCGCTCCGTCCCTGGGGTGGTGTCCCGCTGGCTCTCCCTCAGGATCCCCCAGGCTTTTATAGGGAAGGGGAGCGAGGAGGGAATGGGTTTCCAGTTAATAGGGATCTGGTGGATGCGGGATGAGGGGGGATCCGGGTGTTCTACATCCCCCGGGTGTATTCCCAGGATTCCTTTAGCAAGTCGTGTAAATTTGGGAATTGAGGCGTGAGAGGATCTGGTCCAGAACTGGCGCAGGGAGGGATCATGGAATTCTTGTGGAATCCTAGAATTGTTGTGGAATTCTGGAATGGTTCAGGTTGGGAGGGATTTGAAGCCCATCCTGTTCCAGCCCTGCCATGGGCGGGGACACCTCCCGCTATCCCAGGTCACTCCAAGCCCCATCCAAGGACACTTCCAGGGATGAGGCAGCCACAGCTTCCCTGAGAAATCTTATTCCAGGCCCTCCTCACCGCTCCCAGCTGGGAATTCCTTCCCAATACCCAATTCAACCCTCCCTCTGGCAGTGGGAAGCCATTCCCTGTGTCCTGTCATTCCACTCCTTTTCCAGAATCCCTCTCCAGCATTCCTGGAGCCCTTTAGACCCTGAAAGGATCTCCAAGGTCTCCCTGGATCCCCCCACCCAGGCTGAACAAATCCTTGTTTTTCCATCCTGGAGCGTTTTCCTTGGAAGCAACAAGGCAGTGCTGACATTTTCCCAAAATTGTGGCAGCGTCTCCTTCCAAATCCCATTTTCATCCTCTCCCAAATCCGACCTTTTGTCCTGAGGTTCCTTGGCCAGGGAACAATCCCCGTTGTGTTACCACGCTTGGATCTTTTCCTTAAGGACTGATTCCGTCCCGGAGTTTCCCGGATGGGAAGACAAAAGGGGTTTTTTTTTCCCACCAACCAAGTGTTTTCCGAAGGATTTTCTTCCAGCAAGGACGACACAAATGGGCTTTGTTTCCTTTGGCGTCTGTGCCTGTCCTTGAGGAATGTGCCTCCGGAGACGGGAGGGCGCTGGGATCCAAAGGAGAAAAATTCCGCTGTGAATTCCATGTTTTTCCCTCGGCTCCGTGTGTTTCGGACACGGGCTCTTCCAATGGCTTGGAGTGGGATTGCTTGGAGGGAAAACTGGGCTTTTCTAAGGATCAGGCATCAGGTTTCCTTGGAAAGGAGGCTGTGGAATGCTGGAGATTCTTCCTGACTTTTCCTGTCCGTGGAATATTTGGGATGAATGCCCCGTCAGCCTAGTGTGGTGACTCCTGCTTGGGATCACAGCATTCCCAGGAAGATCAGGATGAGCAGCTGGGATCCAGTGATGTATCCAAGCTTCTTTGCTCCAGGCACAGGGAAGGATGGGGGTGGCCTCTGGAGTGGGTTTCCCAGGAACAGATGAGGGAATTCTGTGCCAGGGTGGTGTCCCATTCCCGGCGGGATGTGCAGGCTGAGGGAATGGAACAGCCCATCCCAAGGCTTTTCCAAGGAGCTTCAGAGCTCCTGCAGAACACGTGGAAAGGGCAGTGTTAGGAGGCAGGAATTTGGGAATTTTGGAGGGAAGAGAGCCCAGAGCACATTGGATTCTTCAATCCAGTGGTGAGGTTATGGAATTCTATGGAATGCTTTGGAATCTTGGGGATCTGTTACTGTTCCCCCTTTGGAATCTTCCAGAGGTTATGGCTATTCCATGGATCACCTGTGGGATCTGCTCCTGTTGCAGCAAAGATTCTTTTCCCAGCATCCCTTTGTATTCCAGATCCAACCCACTTTGTGGGCTCGGGCTGATCCCAGTGGGATCCCTGATGGAAAGTGGAGTGGGCTTTTATTCTGGAATGCTCTGACCTGGTTTCCATAAAAAAGTGGCCCTGTTTTGAAGGAGTCTGCTATTTCAGGGGGCATGGAATCAGCTGAAGGAGAGTGGGATATTGGGAAGGAATCCTTCCCTGGGAGGGTAGAGAGGCCCTGGGATGGGTTTCCTGGGAAAGCTGTGGCTGCCCTGTCCCTGGAAGTATCCAAGGCCCACTTGGAGCAACCTGGGATAGTGGAATGTGTCCCTTCCAGGGAGAGTGGAACAGGATGATCCCTAAAATCCCTTCCAAGCTGGATTTCAGCTCTCTGGAGGGATTGGACCTGGGGAAGGGTCCGGGAGCAAGTGGAAAAAAAGAAGGATCAGGGGGATCTAATCCTGCTCCAAAATTCCCTGCCAGGATGGGGGAACCGGGTGGGATTGGGCTCTGCTTCCTGGGAACAGGGACGGGAGGAGTGGCAGGTGGGATATCCGGGAAAATTCCCACCTGGAAAGGGTCGGAACAGGCTGCCCAATCCCGGAGGGATCGGTGCTGGGGGCAGAACAGTGGGATCCTCTTATCCCAAAGGTGTTTTCCAGCCTTGGCTCCCCATTCCCGTGGGATCGGCGGAGGCTTCTCCCGCCTCTTCCCGGTGCTCCCATTCCGCCTCTTCCCGTCATTCCCAGGCACCGGCTGGAGGAGGGCCAGGCCAGCAGCTGGACACGGAGGCTCAAGGTGTTCCTGTGCTGCACCCGGACCAAGGACTCGCAGTCGGTGGGTGCCGGAATTCCCAAAAGTTGGGAATTCTGGGGGTTTTCCAAAGGCATAGGGTGAAATTCGCTGACGCCGCTTCCCGAGGTGGATTCTCCCAGGTTTTTTTGGTTTTTTGGAGTGATCCCGTGTGGGAGATTTTGAGGATGGGGGAATCGGAACCTGGAGGAGTCAGTGAAATAGTTGGGATCTGTGAACAAAAAGCTACTTAATCCATGGATCCTCAGGGGGATTTCCGGGGATTTTCACTGCAGTTGGGATATAGGGATCCCCAAAAGTGATCCTTCCGTTCCTTTGGAAGCAGCAGGAGCAGAGTTAGGGAATTCAGCAGGATTCCTCGGGGTCTGCTGGAAAGCTGAGGAAATCCTTGGCGGTGGGGGGGAAAAAAGCTGGAATTCTGAGTGCTTGAGGCCAGGAAAAGCAGGGAATTGCAGGGGGGGAGAGCTGGGCATTCCTGAAGGAACAGTCGAATTCCGTGAACTCTGAGGGAGTATGGCCTCCCAGGGGAAAAGCTGGGAGTTCTCCAGGACATTCCAAGAAAACCAGCAGTGGGCAGAAGCGTTTGGCTGGAGCTGGGAGGGCAGGAAGAAAATGACAGGGAAAACACCCAGGGAGTGAACTCTTCCCTAAAAATAGCCCGGAGTTCCGGCTCTGGAGGGATGCAGCGGGAAAAGGGGTGGCCCGGGAAGGGATATGGGCTTGGAGAGGAAGGGAAGCGAGGCTGGGATCGAAAGCTCCAGAGGAAAAGGTGGAAAAAATCATGGTGAAGGCCACGGTTGTGCCGCTGGGATCGGTGGGATCAGCGGGATTTGTTGGGAATTGTCCCCAGGGAGCAGCTTCCAGGAGCTGCAGGGGGCAGCGTTATCCTGGGATGTCCCTTTCCCTGGCTGGAATGGGGTGGTGGTCCCAGGGAATATCCCAGCCCCATCCCGTTGGGAAGCCCCACTGGCTCCCGGCTCTTCCTGGGAACTCTGGCTGGAAAACCTAAACCTGGGAGAGCCCTTTCCAGGCCCCCAAATGTTGGGATTCCTCAACAGTTCCCACTTTGTTCAGGATTGTGGAGCATTCCAAGGCCTTTTTAACACTTTTCTTCCTGCCGTGGCTGATTCTCCTGCCTTTTTCCTTCTCCCTGGGATTGTTTCTCCCTGGTTTTGTTTTAAAATTCGGGATAAAGGGAGATTCCAGACTCTCCACATTCTTCACGCTGTCGAATTCCCACTTGGAGCAACGCTGGAGCCACTTCCAGCTGGAGCCATTTCCAGCCTCTTTTCCCTGCAGGAAACAAGCCCTGCCCTTGTGTATCCCTGAATGGCAGCATGTGGAATGAACGGATCCGAAAGGAATCCGTTGCTGTGTCTCCTGGTTTTCCTGGGGAAAAAAAATCCCGCTGGTGTAGCAAAGGATCCTGGTCCTTTGGGCTGGGAAAGAATTCCATGGAGTGTCCATAGAATAGGGGGAAAAAATCTGGGAAGAGCCTTTAGGTTTTGTAGCAGAACATTCCAAGTGTTCTCCTACCACACATTTAGGAAGAAGGATCCCAAGTGGGGGGTTAAATTTGGGAAGGGGATCCCAGGTGGGGGGTTAAATTTGGGAAAGGGATCCCAGCTCATGGTTAAATTTGGGAAAGGGATCCCAGGATAAATTTAGGAGACTGTTAAATAGGACGAACTGAGTCCTGTTTTTTCCCTGGAATGGGCTTTATTGTGGTTTTGAGGATCTGGGATGACTCCAGGGTGACTCTGGATTTGGGATTTCTGTGCTTTTCATCCTCTTTTCCCTCTTTTATATAACATGCAGATCCCAAAACATTCCCTTATCCCCACTGGGATGTTCCACTTCCCCCCACGGAGCGAATCCCCTCTCTGAGCGGGAACAGGGAACACGACCCGCCTGGCTCTGACATTCCCAACTGGAATCTCACGGCCCGGAACGCCGGGAATGAGGCATCCCCCGTGTCCCACCCCGCAGCCCTTCCCATCCTCCCGTGACTCCCGTCTCCCTGGTTTTCCCAGGACGCCTACTCCGAGATCGCCTACCTGTTTGCGGAGTTTTTCCGGGATCTGGACATCGTTCCCTCGGACATCATCGCGGGGCTGGTGCTGCTGCGCCAGCGGCAACGCGCCAAGCGGAGCGCCGTGCTGGATGAGGTGGGTGCCGGGAATGGCCGGGAATGCTGGGAATGCCGCCTTCCCTCGACCCTCCAGCCATCCCTCGGAGCTCCTTCCCAGGCTCTTCCCACTCCAGCCATCCCTGTGGGCTCTTCCCACTCCAGCCATCCCTTCCCGGCCCTACAGCCATCCCTGTGGGCTCCTTCCCGGGCTCTTCCCAAGGACCGAATTCCAAGGAAGAGCGGGTGGAAGTGGCTTCTCCCGGTGGGAATTCCCACCCCCAAGGGCTCAGTGGCCACTGAGCCGGGTCTGGGGTTTCCCATGAGCTCTTGATCCTGAAAAGGCCTCGGAGCGGGATCTTGGGAAGTGGACGGGGAAAGAGTATTCCCACTGTATTATGGATCAGGAAGGTTATTCCCAGTGGTGGGGAGAAGACTCCAGGAAGCTGCGGGAGGAAAAATTCCTGACTTTCCAAGGCTTTATTCACATTTTCCAGTTGTCTGCCTGGGTGAAAAGCGATTTATTCAGGATGGGTTATTTTTTTCCCCCTGGAGTCGGGAATCAGGGAAAACCACGGGAAGCATTTCAGGAGCTCGGTCAGGATAACTGGGAGGAGAAGATTTTTTTCCCTAAGGGTTTTTTCCCTGTGTGTTTGTGGTTGCCAGGCGAACAATGACATCCTGGCCTTCCTGTCGGGAATGCCGGTGACGCGGAACACCAAGTACCTGGATCTGAAGAACGCGGTGAGTCCCTGCAATGTGGGATCCTGGAATCTCCCTGGCGTATCCGCTTCCTTTTCATCACAGCTCCTCTCTTTCCTCTTCCCCTCTTGGAAATGAGGAGAGAAATTCCAGATCGCTGGATTTTCCCCCCCTCTGCCCCGGATTTTCCCCCCTGGATTTTCCCCCCACATCCTTGATTCCTGTCCCCCTTTTTTTCCCTCCCCCTCTTTATTCCCCCCCCTCCCTCGCCATTCCCGGCATTCCCGCCGATCCCTGTGCTCCCTGTGTTGCAGCTGGAGATGCAGCGCTACCGGGAGGTGTGTCACTACATGCTCTTCGCGCTGGCCGCCTACGGCTGGCCCGTCTACCTCATGAGGAGACCCACCTGCGGGCTCTGCCGCCTCGCCCGCTCCTGCTCGTGAGTGCCCCCAAGAATGAATGCCGGGAATGCTGGGAATTCCAGGAATGCCGGGCTTGGAAACCATCCCAGTCGGCTCTGTCCCGAAATTCCTGCTCAGTGTTGAGCAGCTTCCTCCCGCTTCCCTGGGTTTTAACTTCTGCTGGTGTTCCACGTGCCTTTCCATAGGCAAATCCCTCCCGTGGGATGGAATTCCTGCTTCTGGAATTGCTCACTGTAGTCCTGGAATATCCATGTCGTCGTCCTGGCTTTCCTGTGTTTATCCCAAAATTCCTGGTCCATGTCACAGCTCTGGAGCAGCTTCCTCCCACCTTTCCCGTATTTTAACTTCTGCTGATTCCATCCTATTTTACATCAGCTGGGATGNTTTTACATCAGCTGGGATGTGAGAAGGGATAGATGGAAGTTTTAGTCAGTCCCTTCCTGGAGGTGAAGGGCTTTGGTCTCGGACCTGCTGTCTCTTTGGGAAGAGCTGCGTGTCTCTTCCTGAGAAATAGACCCTGTTTATTTGTTCTTCATTGTGTGTGTGTGCATATAGTAATATTTACTTTCCTTCTCTGTATATATATATATTTGTATAAATTCATGCTGCTTCAGTAGTATTAGAACCCACTTTTCATCCAGCGTGGGTTTTTTTAAACTTCCCCCCCTCTTTTCCTCTGCAGTTGGGAGGGAGGGGGAAGATTTTGTTGTGGGACCTTGGCCAGGGGGGATCGGCCACACTGACAAAGAAAGGCGGAGAATTCACGGTGAGAAAGAGGAGAAAACGACCCCTGAAGAGAAGCTCTTTTAATCTTGACTGTCACCTGAATAAATCACCTGGTTTCTCGCTGAAACTTTGCAGCAGTTTGCCCAGTGCCGACTGCCTCTCCCCTCCCAACGTCGGCACCGAACGCCTTTGCTGTTCAAAGCGCAAATTGCCTCCGGGCAGATCGTTTATCTCCTGCTTTTTGGCCTCCCCCCGGCAGGTGCTGCTGCCCGTGCCCCGCACGGCCGCGCTTCGCCCCCGGTGTCACCATCGAGGAGGACAATTGCTGCGGCTGCAACGCCCTGGCCATCCGCCGCCACTTCCTCGACGAGAACATCACCTCGGTGGACATCGTCTACACCTCCTGCCACGACGCCGTAAGGACATTCCCAATCCCCATCCCACCCAAACCTCCAGGTCCCCTCCCTCCCCTTTCCTAGAGGAAAAGGAGAAAAGGAAAAAAAAAAACAAAACAACCAAACAACAACAACAAAAAAAAAAACCCAAAACCAACCAAACAAACCAACCAACCAAAACCAAACAAAAAAACCCAAAACAACTGAGACAAAATGGCAAAACACTCAGAGTGGCTAAATACTCAAATTTATTACTGCCAAGAGAAGAACTAAAAAGTAAGAAATAAATCAGTCTTCCTTCTCCCACTCCTCTCTCTTTCCAGCAGTTCCAGGGAGCAGGGAATGGGGGTTTGCAGCTGGTGGTTCTGCCATTGCTCTTATCCTGGGGGTCACCCCATGGGCTGCAGGGGGGTCTGTGCACCCTGAGGGATCTCCAGGGGCTGCAGGGAGGGGAATAACTTCTAGTGCTTCCCCCCCTGCTCCCGTGGGGTCCCTCCTTCTCCTCCTCCTCCTGCTCCCACCTTGGGCTCTGTGTTGTTCTCCCATGGCTGGCATTCCCAACTGCCCCACACTCCTAAATTCTTAACTCTGTTATCCCAGAGCTGGGACTGTGACTCTTAATTGTCTCCACTCTGGCCACCAGCAGGAGGTCCCTCCTGGCCCTGGCTGTCCTTGGCTCCACAGGACAGGGGAAGCTTCTGGCAGCTTCTAACAGAGACCACCCTGGATAGCCCCCACTTTCTACCAAAATCCAGCCACAGAAACCTCTGACAATCCCCAATCCCAATCCCTATCCCTCAAGGAATCTCCCCCTCCCGACGGATAACCGGGACCCTTTCCAGGTCTACGAGACGCCCTTCTACGTGGCCGTGGACCACGACAAGAAGAAGGTTGTCATCAGCGTCCGAGGAACGCTGTCCCCCAAGGTCAGTCTGGGAGTCGAGGTGGGGGGCGTTCCTTCCCAGAGGGAACATTCCCGGGAGATGGTGGCATTCCCGGCGCGGGATGTGCTGGAGCCGGGATTGCTTCTCCCGCAGGATGCACTGACGGACCTGACGGGGGACGCGGAGCGGCTGCCGGTGGAGGGACACCAGGGCACGTGGCTGGGACACAAGGTGGGAGCAGGTTGGCTTAGGCCAGGCTTTTCCCCTGGTTTTTCCCCCCCTCCTTGTTTTTCCCCCACTTTGTTTNATCCAGTGATGAGAATTTCCAACGTTTTTTCCCAATAAAATAGACCCCTCTAAGAGTTTTCCCCCGAATTTCAACTATCCCAAGGATTCTAAAATTAAGCCCAAACAGTTTTATTCCCTTGCCTGGAGAACCTCTGGATGCACATCCCTGCGATCACCCGGGGCTGGACAAATCTTGGAGCATCCTGGTCTAGTGGAGCGTGTCCCTGCCCATGGATGGGTCCCTTCCAACCCAAACCATCCTGGCATTCCGTGAAATTTAGGGAGTAGCGTCCATTTGAATGGAATTTTTTTGTCTCATCCCATAATATTAAAATTCTTGTCTCCATTAAAATCTAATTCCCAAAAAATACATCCCTAAGGCTGACTGACACCAGTGACATCACCAGGGATTTGGGACGTGCTTCCTGAAAATAGAATCCCAAATCCCCCCTGGGAATTTCCACCCCTGCAGTTCCCTCCTCCCGAGGGTTGGGAATGGAGACCCTTCTGGAAGCTGGGAATTGGGATACAGGCACCAACCACCTTTGGGGACTGCCAGAATCCCACATTCCCATTTCCATGCCCATGGAATCACCTTGGGGTGATGCTCCTCCTCTCCAACACCCAGCGTGGATTTTATTGGATTTTTGATACTGAAGACTTGGGAAATTCCATGATTTTTGGGGTGACTCCTAAATCCTTTGATGTCCCCGAGCATCAATGGGCAGTGCATCCTCCATAACGGTCCCTAACACTGGTTTTTAATGGAAAACATCCAAGGGGATGATTTTCCCTGTGGATTCCCCCCCCCGCCGCCCCCCCCCAATCCAGGCAGTGGGAATTAAAACTCATTCCCAAATTAAGATGGATTGTTTCTGCTCCCCTGGCTGGGGAGTTTTTTAGGAATTCAGGCTCGTGTTCCCATGGAATTAAACTGTAGGAAAAGCATCACCTGGAATTACAGACCAAATTCCAGTGGCTTGTTTTGTCCCTGCTTTTGCAGTTGGATCTGCTGCATCCGCAATTCCTGCACAGGGGAATTGTGAGACCCAGCCTGGGATTCTTCCCGTGTTCCAGCACTTTTTAGTTTCTGGGGAATAAATCCTTCTGTGGCATGTGATTAATGTCCTTGGACAGCCAAATTCCCGTGGCTGGAAAAGGCAAGGATTAATTTTTCCCCTCCAGGCAGAGCTCCCGCTTTTCCCAGGGTGTTGGGATCGTTTCCTCTGTCAACTCGGGATAACTCACACTTTTATTCCCAGATTGGAGTGGGAAAAAATCACTCACGGATTTAAACCGGGAGGGGAAAACTTGGAATATTCCAAATATCCAAGTTTGTTCTCGCACGCATCCTGGAGTCTGGAGTACCGCACCTGCAACCCTGTGTTTTGGGATGTTTTTCCTTCTAAACTCCACGCCCTGAGCCCGGGAAAAAAACCCTTGGAAAATGCTCCTTCCTTCGAGCCTTGGTTATCCCCAAAACTCTGGGATGCACAGACACAGGAGCCTCGGTTTTCCTTCCCTTCCCAGGGGCTCTCTGGAGCTTCTCAAGCTTTCAGGTGCTGGATGTTGGGATGGGATCCGCCCCTTCCCCACAACCCATCCCGCTGTTCCTTCCCAATTCCCGCAGGGAATGGTGCTCTCCGCCGAGTACATCAAGAAGAAGCTGGAGCAGGAGATGGTGCTTTCCCAAGCCTTCGGACGCGACCTGGTGAGTGCAGCCCCTTCCCTCCTGGCCAGGGAATTCCTGAAAAAACCCAGGCTTTAAGGGAAGCTCCGTGTCCTCCATCCCTGGGGGGAATTTCTCCACCCTTCCTTTAGTTCCTGTCCCTTCGGATTGCTGAGTCCTTTGGAGTATCCTGGAATTTGGAGGTTGGAAAGGGCATCCAAGCTCATCCACCGAAGTGGGTGGCTCCATCCCCATCCAACCTTCCCTCGGGGCTTTTTTTGGGATCACCAGCACTGCAGAGCTCCCAGTTTTCTTTTTCCAAAGGCAGGAATTCCAATGTGGAAGTGCAGGGTGGGAGAGTGTTAAGCACCAAACCCAAAGGGATAAATCCCCATGTCCAGGGAGATTCTTTCAGGAATGCTGCTCCTGGGAGCACATTCCTGGTGGCAGGGAGCTGTCAGAGATCCCAAGGGATGTGTTGGGAATTCCCAACTTAGCCTGGTTGGGAATAGCTGTGGAAGTGCATTCGTCTTCATCCCTCTCTGCCTGGAATGGGAATGCTGGGATCGTTCCTGTGGATCTGGAGGAATTTTCCCTGGCATGAGGTGCATAAATCGCTCCCACCGAAGAGTCCTGTGCCTCAGGATATTGCCTCTGGCAGTTGCCAGCCACAGATATTCCAGGAAAAAGTATCCAGGGGGGTGGAAAGGCTTTCTCCATGGATTTGGGTGTTGCTGGGATGCTGCCAGGTTTGAGGAAGGGCCAAAGGCTCCCATCAGATCCCAGATAATCCCAACAGCTGCTGTGCATTTCCTGCTTCTTCCCACCTTTTTTTATTAAGGAAAGAGCCAATAGAGCAAACACTGATGGAGGTGTAGAATTCCAGAAGGGAGTGAATTCCAGGGCCTGGAGTGACAGGATGAGGGGAAATGGCTTCCCACTGCCAGAGGGTGGATTGGGTGGAATATTGGGAAGAAATCCTTCCCTGTGAGGGTAGGGCGATCCTGGGAGGGATTTCCCAGGGAAGCTGAGGCTGCCCCATCCCTGGAGAAGTTCCAGAACAAGTCGGATGGGCTTTGGAGCAACCTGGGATAGCAGAGGGTGTTGGGATTGGACCAGGATTCTTCCCAAACCGTTCCCCCCTTAAGAACCCGGCGCTGCTGGAACCTCGAGCTCTGCTCTCCCCTACCCTGCCCCCCACCCCTCAAAAACCCAGGGAAAAGGGAGAAATCCCGGCCATAAACCCCCCTGTTGTTTGTTTTTCCCGCGGGATTGTTTTTCCAGGGAAGAGGCACCAAACACTACGGCCTGATCGTGGTGGGCCATTCCCTGGGCGCCGGCACGGCCGCCATCCTGTCCTTCCTGCTGCGGCCACACTACCCCTCCCTCAAGTGCTTTGCCTATTCCCCCCCGGGGGGGCTCCTCAGGTAGGTCTGGGAATCCCAGTGGGAATGTGGCTGGACCCCTGGAGTGGTGCCTTGGGATAGGGAGTGGGGAGAGGGGACGGGACACTCTCTCCCAAATATTCCTGCTCGTGGTCGGGTTGTCATGGAATGGTCGGATGGGGTGGAGTGTCCTCACTCCCTGCCCGGTTCCTGGGGTGGTTTGGATTCCTTGGATTCCAAGGGAACTGGCTCTTTTTTGGGATGTGATTCCTGTCATTTGGGCTTTTTCTGGCGTTTCTTTGGGATGTGATTCCTGAACTTTGGGCTTTTTTGGGGGGTTGTTCTCTCACTCCCTCGGCCGTCGGGGAAACACGGGTGGGGGTGGGGGGCGTTCCTTGCTGTTATCCGTTGGAACAGGCCACGTTATTCCCGACCAAACCCATCCCGTGGGATTGCTGCGAGGTCAGGGAAGGTCTCAGTGGTGGTGACATCACAAGAGCGCTTGGAATCAGCTCTGGATTGTGGGAAGCTCTTCCTGGTGACGCCCACATCACATTCCAAGGGTTTTAATTCCCCCCCTCCCGCACGATGGATGTGGATGTTGATGTTCCTGTCGGGATAATTCCTGGTTTTCCACAATCATGGAGTTCCAGAGGGGGATGTCCCCTGGGATTTTTGACAGCGTTTTGTTCAGAGATTCCACTCCCAGACCCTCTTTGGGTGCCCCCTGACCCGGCTCATTCCCAGGATCCTCTCCAGGGAGCTCGAAGAGCGGGAATCTTAATCCCTTCCCGCTTCTCCTGGTCCTCAGGTTGCTCCAGAAATTTGCCATCTGAGTTCTCCAGGCCATTCCAGTCTTTCCTTCCACAGTGCCTTTGTTGAGCAGCCTCGGGAGCATGGAATGTCCTCTTCCTTGGCTGTCCCGCCATTCCTAAACTCTTGGAAAATGCCTATGGGACACTGGGTTAAAGTCCTTCCTTCCACAGGTATATCCAGAGCCGTGTCCCGGGGAACGGTTGGGCCGTGGGATGTGGAGAGGTCAGGCTTTTCCTTCCCAAGGTGCACATTCCCAAAAGCCTGGAAAGCAGCTTGGATCAGGATTTGGTGCCGCTGGCTCTCCCGAAATCAGGAACCAGCCACTGTTTGCTTCTTCCCGGTCCTGTTTCTCTTCCAGTGAGGATGCCATGGAGTATTCCAAGGAGTTTGTGACGGCAGTGGTGCTTGGGAAAGACCTGGTGCCCAGGCAAGTGGAGAAGTGGCGCAATTCCAAGGAGGAATTTTTCCTCCTGTGTCCCCAAATCATCCATGTCCTGTCAGAAACACCTGGATCATCTGGCTCCAGATTTCCTCGTCTTCCTGTCCGTGTGTTGTTCCCTGTTGATCCTCCTGCTTCCCTGTGTTTTACCTGGACGCCTCTGCTGGTGTTTCCCACGTAAATCCCTGCCATGGGATGGAATTCCTGCCTCTGGAATCGTTCCCTGTGGTCTCTGGAGTATCAGTGTCGTTGTCCTGGTTTCCCCGTGTTATCCTGTGTTTGTCCCGAAATTCCTGGTCCATGTGGAAGCTCTGGAGCAGCTTCCTCCCAATTCCCCTGTATGTTACCTGGACACCTCTGCTGGTGTTCCACATGCTTTCCATAGGCAAATCCCTCCCTTGGGATGGAATTCCTGCCTCTGGAATCGCTCACTGTAGTCCTGGAATATGTCATTGTCCTCGTTTTCCTGTGTTATCCTATGTTTGTCCCGAAATTCCTGGTCCGTGTCTGAGCTCTGGACCAGCTCATTCCCTGGAATTTCTCCCCTTCCTCATCTCCTGGAATATTCTCTGCTGACCAGACAACCTGAGATTTCTTTGGATGACACAACCTTGTCCATCCTGGGATTTCCTTGGCTCTGGGACACCTTCCCAAGCTCCCTGCTCCATGACCTCTGGGATTCCTTGCAGTGTCCCCTCCCTCTTCCCTGTTCCCGGTCCTCTCTCCCATCTCTGTTCCCTGATCTGCTCCTGTTTGTTGTCCCAATATTTCCCTGGAGTCTCCCCCTGGATATCCTGTTCCCGGCCAATGCCACAGCCCCCCTCTGGCACCCACCCTGGTTTGGCCCCATTCCCAGTTCCATCCCCAGTCAGGTCGGAGTTTTCCCCCATTCCAGGTTTTGTCCCAGTTCCACTCAAAGTTTTCCCCCATTCCGGATTCCAGCAACGATTCAGTCCAGATTTTCCCCCAATCCAGATTCCAACCAGAATCCAGTCCAGGTTTTCCCCCATGTCGTATTCCATCTGGAATCCGGTCCGGGTTTTCCTCCATTCTGTATTCCATCCAGAATCCGTTCCGGGTTTCCCCCCCCCCATTTCGTATTCCAGCCGAAATCCGGTCCGGGTTTTCCCCCATTCCGTATTCCATCTGGAATCCAGTCCAGTTTTTCCCCGATTCCCGATCCCATTCCCAATCCCATATCCCTGTAGTGTCCTTTCCAGCTGATTCCCTGTGCTTCGTGTCCTTCACGCCCCATTCCCCTCCCGCTGTTCCCAACACATCTCCCTGTTTTCCCATTCCCATCTCCCCGTTTTCCAGGATTGGGCTCTCCCAGCTGGAAGGATTCCGCCGGCAGCTCCTGGATGTTCTCCAAAGGAGCACCAAGCCAAAGGTGAGCGTGAACAGGGACAAATCCCGGGATACACCTCTGGGCTGGGATCGGGAATTGCAGCGGTGGGAAGGGCAGGATTGCTCCAGGTCTCCTCAGGATTCCCGTTTTGGGAACTCCAGGAACGATGGGAGGAGCTGGAAGGGGAGTCAGTGGGATTAATAATCCCGCTCAACTGCTCCAAGTTTTCCATCACTGATCCCAAAGGACCGGGCAAGGAATTTTCTCCCCCAGGGGGGATTTGCTCCTCCAAGAAAAGCTGGAATTGCGGCGATGGAACTATGGAGCTGGGAAAAGTGGGAATTGTCCCCGCTGGAGTGGGTGACGACGGGAGGGTTTTTAGGGATAGAACATTCCAGGAATTGCCTGGAAAGAGCACTGAGGTCACGCTCAGTAAGTGCGGCTGTGAGCTGGTTTTGCGGGAATTTTTAGTGGGATTTTCATGGAATTTGGGGGAATTTTCCGAAGGGTTTTTACGGGATTTTAAGGGGGTTCTGGATGAGAGTTTTTAGGGTTTTTTGGTGGGATTTTTTTTTTTTTGGGGGGTTTTTCAGGTTGTGTTGGGGGGTTTTTGGGGTTGTTTTGGGGGATTTTTTGGGGGGGGGTTTTTAGGGCTTTTTGGTGCGTTTTTTGGTGATTATTTAGAGGAGTTTTAAGGGGTTTTTTTGTTTGTTTTTTTCATGGTTTTTTAGAGGGTTTTTGTGGGGATTTTGGTGCTTTTTTAGACTTTTTGGTGGTTTTTACAGGGGTTTTGGGGAGTTTTTAGGGGTGTTTATGGGGGTTTAGGAGCTCTAAGGGGTTTTTTAGTGGGTCTGGGGGGTTGTGCTTTTTATGGTTTTTTTTTTGGTGGTCTTAGGATTTTCTGTGTTTTTTAGGTATTTTGGTGGATTTTATGGGGTGGTTTTGGTAGTTTTTTAGAGGAAGCTTTGGGGATTTTTTGTGGGGTTACTGGAGTTTTTGGTGGATTTTATGGGGTTTTTTTGGTGATTTTTAGGGGTGTTTTTAAGTGGGTCCTTTGTTTTTTTTTAAATCAATTTTTAGAGTGTTTGTTGGGTTTTATTGTGGATTTCTGAGTGTTTTTTAGGAGTTTCTTCTGCGCTTTGGTGGTTTTTGGTTGGTTTTTAGGGCTTTTTGGTGCTGTGTCAGGTTTTTGTAGGATTTGGGTGGTTTTTGAGGGGTTGTGGGTTTTTTGAAGGGCTTTAGAGAGAATTCTTGGTGCTTTTTTTGGTTTTTCAGTGGCTTTTGGGACTTTTTTACAGGACTTTTTAATGTTTCTTGTGGTGGCTTTTTCATGGGGTTTTAGGTTTTGTCCTGGTTTTTGTGGGTTTTCTTTGGGGGGCTTTTGCTGAGGTTTTAGGGCTTTTGTTGGGTTTTGTTTGTTTTTGGGGGGTTTTTTTAGTGGATTTGGGGGTTTTTGGTGCTTTTTTGGTGCCTTTTTTGTGTTTC